>SSNS01000106.1:1080667-1139410 GCA_006937985.1 Aphyosemion australe | reverse complement strand
TTTTTGTCATTCGTATCCCTGCGCCGGTCCCCGCGGATATTAAACAGCGCTTCGTATGTCAGCTGTTTCACTGCCGAATGCCGAAAACATGTCAGACTCCGTCTCATCTGATGACGAATTTCATTTTAACACTATATCAGATGAAGAAGAAACTTATTTTACTACTAGGATATCTTTATGAGCCAGAGTACACGGATGAAGAATTGCATTTGCTACACAAAACACACACATCAACACAGATTGTTGACAAAGCTACTGCAGTCTATGATCAACCATCGGTGTAAAGATGATTGCATAAATAATGCGCTAAAATGCGAAGATGATTGCATGAATACAGCAGACATAGCGGAATAAATAATTTTTTAAAAACAAAACTTACCCAGATTTCTGGTACGGCCGAACTCTTCAAAAACAGTCTTTCACTTTTCCCGAACTTTTTCCTGATGTAATCATCCTCTTTGAAGTGTGCACTGCACAAACAAAAGGTTTTGACTCGTTCCAGCAAAGTATCCTTGGAGTAGCCGATTGCTAAAAGCCACTGATGCCTTAGAGAAACGTCCTTAGCAGGAAAAGTGTCAAACCGAAAAGGTGATCCTGTAACATCCTTATTGTTACAACCCGGGAACCTGCAGGTATGCACCATGGCTTGATATATTTAAGAAAAACTACTTTTAAGTGACTTTAGAAGTTGTTGTTTCACTCATACAGCCAGGATTAGCAGCCAGACACGAGCCCGTTCTAGCTGCGGTGACCGGCGCAGGGATACGAATGACAAAAACTAGTCCCGTTGTAATGTGACGTTGTAAATTTTTTCTCTTTGTTTGTGAGATGCAAATTAGCCATGCTTTCAGAGGCTAATCCTTTTGTGAGGCTAAACGGCGCAGATAAAGCGCCCCCGAAACTAGCCAGAACTACCTTTATGAATCACTTCTCCCCTGAAAATCTTTGAGCAGGGGGGTGTGTGTGAAATGGGTCAAAGTTTACAGAGCACTGGGTGGGTGAAGGAACACATAAAACTTAATGTCTAAAAAAGCGAACTTTTCCTTTAAGCACACACTTCATTACTATAATTGCTCTAAAGATAATCTTATCAGATACTTTTATCATGTGTGTTGTGTCAAGAGCCCTGAGGTCCATTCAGAAGGACATCGGGACCACGCCAATCATAGTTGATAGTCTTGGATTCGATTTTCAAGGACAAACAAGTGTGCTGCCTGTTGATTGTGCCAATCAGAGTACAAGGTGTCAGAAGCAAGTTTCATGCTTATCCTCTGCTGTGTTTGTTTACTCTAAAGTCAGATTTGATTCTGCGAGATTTCCTGTCTGACTGGGGAACGTTTGTATGAGAAATGTATTTGTGTGTAGTTTTGCCATCACAAACTGTAGGACAAGAAATAGAATATGAAATAGTAATACTTTTTTTGTCACATATGCTTTGAATAATGTGCTTTTTTCATAAATTGCTATGCTTTTTCATTTGAACATTTAAACATGACCATAATTGGGACATATGAAGATTGTTGCTATCTCTCTCTTGATGTTGTATGTATCTTGATCTTAATGATTGTTTTGTTGTGGAGACAATTTTCTATTTTTTTTTCTTTTTCTTGATTCTTGACATCTTTTTGAATTCACTTGTATATCTGATTGCACAAAACAATGATGCTCAGTCATTTCATAATCTGCAAAACCCAGTCAACGAACCTTTGTGGTCAAATAATGATCTGGATTTGGTTCTCCACTTTTCCTTTTACTTGCCATTTCCTTCCGTAAAAAAAAATTCCTAACTAGTTATGACCTTCTACTGCTTTTTGGACATCCCTTATTTGAATTTTCACAATGCTACTGAGCTGCTTGGAAGAGCCAATGGTGGCTGATTGATGAGAAAAGGTTTGAGGAGTCAGAATATTAATAAAGCTTCAAAATTTGCATTACCTGGCCTTTCCAAATGACTGTGCAGGCCGCAGTCCTAACAAGCTGATTACATTTTGAAGCCTTGGTAAAAAATGATGGCATGTTAGTTCTTCTACACATAAAAAAAAACAAAAAAAACAAGGGTGAAGTTTTTTTCCATGTAACCATATTAAATTAAGTCCATGGTTGGAACTTGCTTGTACCTGTAATTGATTGCTTGCTTTAGTGTAGAATTTGACAACATGACAAAACCTCAAAACTCATAAAACCATCATTAGGCATAAAATGACAGAGGCATGGGGAAAAAAATAAAACCTAACTAAATTGTGGTTGCTGCTCTTAATTATAGACACAAACACACAACTTCTACACACAGGCAATAAAAAAGGGGGTGGGAATCCATTAACTTGCAGTACCAGAGGACTTTGTTTTAGCCATCAATCCTCTTTTTCCATCAGTGTTGGATGACTGGAGTTCTCCCCTTTAGGTTCTCCTCATTATGACACAGAACAAAAACAAAAACACACAGAAGCCATAAACTAATTCACGGCACCTGCTTCCAAAGACACCGAGCCTCTATCAGGATTTAGTAGAATGGATGGCATCACGCATAAAAAAAGGAGAAACAACATAAATACAGGTAATCCACATTCACTGGATTTACCGAACCACTGCAGAAAACCTTTTTGACAAGGTTTAATTAGTGTGCATTTACACCGTTTTTCATGTTTAAAAGGTGATGAATTGTATAATTAAAGGGCTCACAATGTAAATCAATGGGGCAGAAAGGGAGAAGGTAATTAAACATCGGTACGGCCGCCTTCGTAATGTTCCGACTTTCATGGGAGGTAAAACACCCCCACCGTGCCCAAATACTTGTTGACTGTATTAATGGAGTGTTTTTGTCACACAAAAGGCACCTCCTGAAATGAAAACCTAATTAAAAGTTTCTGAATCACGTTCATACAAAGAGCTACAAATAAAATGGCCTGATGGAAGTATAGTCCCCCTTGGCAAAAAAGGTTTGAATTAGTCCCAAAGCGTGACATCTTCATTTAAATCTCAGACTGTGGCTTCGCCAGTCTCAGTGATACATGTATGTGCGGCCAGTTATTTCTGTAAAACAAGTCAGGGTCTACATTTTTATGCAATACTCCAATTTCTATTCTCCACCCTGCATGATGAGGGAATATTACCATTCTGCAATGCCCCTGCTGGGTTCATGTTTCCAACCTTATTCTGAATCTCCCTTTCAAATCAAGCTTGCATATTCTCTATTCTCCCCGGATTTAGGACATTTTAGAGCTATGAAAAGCTGCAAATGCTGATGTGACAGACCTCATTTGTAGTCTCAGTCCCTGTGCTCAGACTCCAACCCTTAGGTGTTCTGCTACTTGAACAGACTAAGATAAAGCTTCCCTTTTTTGCGTTTTTTGGCCTTCTGCCCCAGCGCTTCTGCTAAGGCTGGTGGCAGGGGTGCAGATGTGTGGTAATTGAGTTTAGACTGGACTGTTTGAGGTGGGGCGGCCACTATGCTGCTTAGTCGGAGCCATCCCCCAGTTTTTTTCTCTCCAAGGAGCTATGGCCGGAGGAAATGTGCAAAAAAATAAAAAGTAAAGGAGTCTGGCTGAGTTACCGTTGCATAGAACTACAGATGACACAGACATTACTGAGACATTTTCACCTACAATTTCTTCTCACATAATAACATACCCCACTGTAATAACAAGACAAACCTCTGACCTTGGTTCAAACATTCACACGTTTTACTGGAATGACTTTTTAAATTACACTTTGGCATAAAGTCCATGAATTTATTATTTTATCCTTTCTGACTCAATCCAAAAATAGATTTTATTTTTCTTGTCATAATGTGTGTTTCACGAGAACACAACACATTATGAGAACTAGAGGCAGAAAAACCTCGGACATATCAGAGTATGAAGGACTGCATTTGAATAGTTACAAATATGGTGTAACAGACAAGGTTCTCAAAAGCTTGTATGTTTGTGTCGCCTCATGCTAGGTGAAGGGTTGTGAGTATGCAGCCAGCACAAATAAGCATGCAAACTCTGTTTGAAAATAGGGTTTTGTGCTTTTGGCTGAATGTAAAATGTAAGTGTCCTGTATTTATATTGTGCCTTCTAGAGTCCTGGAACCCCCCATGTTACCAATGAAAACCATTTGCCAAAAAGATGTCTATAAACATTGGAAAAGTATCTAGGGGCGAGACTCGATTAAAAAAAAAATTCTAATTAATTAGAGGCTTTGTAATTAATTAATCTTGATTAATCGCATTTTAATCATTCAATAAAATTTGCCCCGAAAGCAGATTTTTAAATTAAAAATAATGAGGCAGAGAGTCAAACAACAGACATGGACATTATTATTGTAAAGTCAAGTTCTTTTAATTTCTAAAAATTGCTTTAAAAATGTATTTCAATTCAAAATAGGAAAATAAAGTTGTTTTGAACTGCTGCTGCGCGTCATAAAAAATTCTCGTCGTAAAAAATGCTGCACTCACTCACTCACTCACTCACTCACTCACTCACTCACTCACTCACTCACTCACTCACTCACTCACTCACTCACTCACTCACTCACTCACTCACTCACTCACTCACTCACTCACTCACTCACTCACCTGCTTGGTGGCTATTTCCAGGCACCTTGGTGACCCTGGACAGGTCACCAGTCCATCACAGGGCCACACAGAAACAGGGTTATCAAATCAAATTGGCTGTCATTTTTGTGGTACACACATGAAGTGAAGCACTCAAAAATGAAGAGACATTTCCACTGAATCCATCATAAGCAATCACACCAGGGGAAAGGTGAGGACACAAAGCCCAAATGATCTCCAAAAACATTACTTACAGAGTATCAGTGTGTGTTTTGTTATTTCCATAAAGCGACAACAGTAACAGGTCAAGAGTTCAGTATCTTCACAGCTTGTGGGATGAAGCTGTTCAGATACGTACTTGTCCTTGTTATGATGTTAATATCTTTTCTCTGAGGTTAGCAGTTTAAAAATTCTGCAGGTGTGAGGCGTCCCTGATAATGTTTAATGCTTGTCTTCTGCAGGTACAGAGGTCAGGGATGCCCCGATGACCCTCTCATCTGCCCTCACCCTGCATCCAGTGCAGCTTGGGAATCACAACATGCTGAACGTCAGCACACTTTCCACCATGTCTCTGCAAAAAGTTGCTAGGATGCTAGGTGGAATGTATGCTGCAATCTTCCCAAGATGTGTAGACTCTGTTGGGCCTTTTTGAGAAACCTGGTGGTGTTCAGTAAACATATTAACCTGAGCACCAGGTTCACACGGCACGATTTTAAAATTGTTTGATGATTTCCAAGACATCAGAGGCCTCACGTATGATGATAAAAAAACATCACGGCTGTGACAATTTTGGTCCTATATGTGGCCACTGCAAAAACTACATGCTACACACACACACACACACACACACACACACACACACACACACACACACACACACACACACACACACACATATATTAGCATTTTGGAATTAAGTCTTCACTGTTCTCGATTTAAAGCAGCATTCCGCAACATTGCAGTTATATGCTCTCTGTCGCCCTCTAGAGGCTTGCTGCGTAACGTCACTTTCGTAAAATCAAATCTCTCTCTCAGGCATAAGAGGCATGTTTACGTTCCTAATGTCAGGCAAAACAACAAAAACAAACTTTTCCACCTCCACACATTGAATAAATAGTTTTATCAGGACTGTATAACAACTTTATGCCCGACCAAACAATAACCCCGGTGAAATCATTTATTACTTACCTAGCCATTAGCAGCACGGCTAGGTTAGAGTCCGTAGTTCATGCCTTTCTTTCTAAAAGAGCTCTCCAGCGAGGAAAAGACGGCCCAATAATAACTCTGGTCTTTGCTCTTGTTCTATCACGTTCTCCTTTTCTTTTCCTATATCCCTCTGATAAGGGATTTCTAGCTTTCTTTGGTGAATCTGCCACTGCTAAACACTGAGTCTACGTTATACAATAATGGCAAGCCAAAGGGATAAAAAAATGCACGTTCTAAACTTGCATTATTAAAAACGAGCATTATGTCCGCCAAAACGCGCGTCTTGAACGTGCGTTTTGGCGGACATAATGCTCGCTTTTAAAACACGCGAGTTTTTGCCCCCTTTGGCATCAAAACGCACGTTCAAGACGCGCATTTTGGCGGATATAATGCGCGTTTAGAACGCACACTTTTTTATCCCTTTGGCTTGACACCCAGTCAGTACTTCCGGCGCTACCCAAAGCACAAAAACTGTATAGCGCAGTAAACAGATGTGGGACCCCCTAACACTATCACAGCTATGAAAATTAACATAATAGATAATAGTATGACGCAAAAACTTTACAAAAAAGCATAATTTTAAGGTGTAAAAGTTGCAGAATGTTGCTTTAATGGTTAGCTCATCAGATTTGTAAAAAATAGGTCATTTAGGAAGCTATCTAGATAAAATAGTATTTATTACATTTCCAAATAATCATATTTAAAAACAAAAATTAAATAGCCTTTTAAACCATAGAACAGGGACATTTGTAGCTCTCGTAAAGACACCTGTTTCAGGACTAAAGCTGCCACTACTTGTTACTCTAGAGACCCAAACTCCTCAATTTAGTTCAGAAGTTCTTTTATTGCTCATAAATGTAACGCTTCAGTCTGAGATTCTTTTTTATACTTTGTTCACATGTTCATTGTGTCTATTCCTGCAAACACAGAACCTGGTAGTTTCACTTTTTTCTTTTATAAACTTGACTGTAGCATCAAATTTCTCGTATTTTAATAAAACAGTGGGCATTCCACTAAAGGTCAAAAGTGGCTATGAAATAATGTTGGAGCAGACTGCAGTTTAAAAGACGTCTTTGTCAGTCAGTGTATTTTTCTGGTTAACTGAGTGATTTCCTCTGTGTATTCCCAAAGAGTTTGTGTGTCCCAAATGACAGTTTTATTCAGTTACAGATAGCTTTACAGAATCATTTTCACGTGTGGCAGCTGAGAACCATAAACGTACCACCTCTGAGATGGCATTTTTGATTCAGATATCCTGCCAGCTTTATTGACTTGTTACCTACTCTTACTGGCTGTAAAGTCATGTTCTGGCATGTTCATAAAGCTGTAATATTTCCATTGCATCAGCCACAAAATAATGATGGATGCACTATATGTTTCCCTGGCAGGCGATCCAGATTCCTTTTTGTGTTTAGATGGCCGTAGTGGTGCTCTGGTGGTGCAGCGTGGGAGGCTTGTCACCCTGTGTCAGGAAACAGTAGGTGGAGCCCACCAAGAGCAATGCGTTAATGCATTTTAGAAAACAAACAAAACTCTAAAAGAAGATCTGTGGCAGCAGCATCTGTAGCAGGCTTTAGTGAATTGTGCCAAATTATTATGGTATAAGCTTCACAAAAAGATCATTTTTTCAAAGCAAAAGCTTTGAAATCTTAAACTGCAGGCAGCTACTGTTCAATTTCAAAAAAGAATTAAAAAGTATTTGCACAAACACAAATTGAGGCTATTACTCAGAAAGAAACTAACATGAGGCCACAAAAAGTAGTGGTGCTAATTATCTGCAACCTTGTAACATAAAAAACGAAATCCTTTTCAGGAATAAAACATAAAAGGTTTCAGGTTAGCCACTTAGAAATCTATCAAACAGGTGTTTTATTCTTGGTAGAACATTTTATATTCATACCCCTGCTTTGTCTTCTATTTATCCTCTGTGAGGCTTTTCTAAACTCTTGGAGTAAACAGAAGACATCAAAAGCACTGTTTAAAACACCAATACAAGCAATTATTTCACATAAGAAAAAGTGTTTATAACATTAACTCATTACAAGATGTACTTGGGTCACACAATTTCCTCAAAAGGAAACGATAATTCATCCAAGACTTAAAAAATCAGCAGAGGCACAGCGAAGAAAAATGTGTGGATTTGATTTGATGTACTTCAGAGAAAACGAATAAAGCTTCTGATGAAAGTGGCGCAAACGGGAATGGAGATGTTAGAAAGAAAAAAATAACCACAGTTTCTTGGAGGGGAAACAATTTAGAGGGCAGAGCAGATGGATGGCCGGGAATCAAACAACTGCTATGATCAGTTCAGCGTGAGAGTTATCATGAGTCTGCCTGAGCGTAAGAGTGGAAACGAAGAGGGCAACAGGGAGAATCAGACTAGCTGCTGGTTTTGAACATAGCAGGATTTTTATTTTATGATGGTAAAAGTATAATGACTTCAGGAAAAGTAAGGGCTCTTTAGTTCCAGTCCAGTAGAAGGGTAATATCTCATCTGTGATTGTAAGTTTTCAAAATAAGGACAAACCTCTCATTACCTTCAAAATAACTGGAGATTAGAAACTAAAATCTTGTTATATTAAACCAAATCTAATATAATGATCTGAACCTATTAGAAGAAGAAAGGAGAAGAAACAATCTTTTATATAGCGCCTCTCAAGATACAAATCACAAGGCGCTTCACAAAAACAAAAAGTAAAATAAAAATTAAAAAATGATTAAAAATATCAAAAAAGGAAAAAGTAAAAGTAAAAATTGTGATTAAAAAAGGATGTGAAAAAAAAGGGAGAAGGAAAATGAATAAGAAAAGGGTAATCAGTGGATCATGGGAAAGGCAGAAATGGTGGACAGAGCAGAATGAAGAGAAGGTAGCAAAGAAGAATCAACCAAAGGTCACTCAAAAGCCACCTGAACAGGTGAGTTTTCAGCTGCTTGTTAAAGGAGACCACTGAGTCCACTGATCTCAGGCTCAGGGGGAGAGAGTTCCAGAGTCTGGGGGCCACAGCAGCAAATGATCTGTCACCTTTGGTCTTTAGCCTGGTGCGCTGCACAACCAGTAGGCTTTGATCACTGGACCTCAGGGACCAGCTGGGCATGTAGGGACTGAGAAGATCACCAATGTATGATGGTGCTTAAAAATTAGAATAGAAAGATAGAAAGATTTTGTCTGAAAAGTTCTACAATCTAGCATCCAAGAAGTTTCAGTCAACACATTTAGTAATTCACACTACTGTACAATCCTGGGGGCTACCTAAGTGTTCTTCCTTTTGTTGTTTCCCTGCTGGAGCTACCCACAGTCCCGTAGAATATGGTCTGCTGCCTGTAGCTCCTAGATTAAATCAGCCTGTCAGTTACCACTCAGTGCTCTGACTTCCACCATGTCTGGGTGTCATCGACATGCTATTCCTTCCCACTGCCATCAGAAATCCTCTCGGCCTTTCTGTCTCTCACAGACTGACTGAGCCCCAAATGGTGGACCCAGCGGAAGTCCAGCAGCTTTGAAACAAGCTCACTCAGCTTTGAACAGTGGTGGACCGTCAGCAGATGCAGCTTGACTCGTTGTTGGACTCGGAGATGGTGGTGCAGCTGTCAGCAACCTTTACCTCCCTGCAGCGTCACGTGTCATGAGGGGTGGAGCCAATTATAGTCAACCCAGACAAGTGGAACGGTGTTGACGGCCAGCCTGATGGTCTCCTCACCACCTTGGAAATTGCTTTCACCTGCCAACCCCTCCGTTACTCCACCCACTAGGCTCATGTGGGCACTCCTCACCTCTCTTCTCTCTGGACAAGCCCAGGAGTGGGCAGCCTCACTGTACAATGCTTGGTCCCCCCCTGTGTTTGGACAATTCTTTCTTTGCGGAAGAACTTAAAAAGACGTTTGTGCCCCCCAGTTGTGAAGTGGGCGCCAACGCCCGACTCCTGCAGCTGCATCAGAAATCCCACTATGTATGTCAGTATGTCTCAGAGTTCGGCACCTTGGATGTGGGTCTGGGCGGGGGCTTACCTGCTACGTCTGCAACAAGATGGTGAGTCGCGAGACGCCAGCCACCCTGGACGAAGCAGTGGGTCTAGCTCTTCAGATAAACCAGAGTCATGGTCAGACCTCGCCTTGCTGCAAGTATCGACCGTTCAACCCCTCTGCGGTCACCTACACCCCCGGAGAGCTCCTCTGCATCCAAGCCCATGATCCTGGGGTGGTTGCCCCGCTCTGAACGAGAACAACATTGGCTGCTGTTACAGCTGTCGAGTCATTGCCCAATCTCCACAGACAGCTCAACCTCCTCCTCTGTGTTTTGCCTGTGTTGAACCACTCTTCAGCACCATGGACAGCTGCTGACTGGGTTGGGATCCTCCCCTCCTCCCTGCGGAAAGCTTCAAACCTCCTCAGCTGTGGCTGTTTAGCTGATGAGGGACAATTGGATAAAAGGCTGCAGCTATCAGACATTCAGGGGCACCAGAATCGCTTCTGTTTGTCCCAGGATCTGTAAGATCTTGCTAGCATTTGGTGATTCCTTGTGAACATTAGAGAAATAAATTGTTGTGGGTCTTTTGGGTTGTTTGAAAACCCTTGGAGAATATTAGAGAAGACTCTGTTTAGTTCTTTAGTTTGTTTGACTGCTGTTTACAGCTCAGATTTTAGTTCACTTTGGAGTCTTTAGTTGGTGACATTGTTTTGTGTTAAGTACTTCCAGTCCCCTTTATTAATGTTATTTTGGATTAGCCTCCTTTAGTATTTAGATCACTGTGAACCTTGGTTATTGTTTAGAATTAAGAAGAGTGGTTTTGAGTCACTTATTCCCTTTCAGCAGTCCTCTTCCTGCTATACCTCGTTCTTATAATAAAGCACTTTTATTCATAGACTCCATCTACACGCCAGCGTTTTATGTCAACCTCCTTCACATCTAACATCAAGAGAGGGTTGTAACAGCTGTAGGGATTATGTGCCTACCTCGGATCCCCCCAGCACCGCTGCGCCACCTGCCCTGAGAGACCAGAAACGGCAGTGCCAGGAAGACATAGGGTTTTCCTCAACTTCAGCTCTCTTCAGATTCCTCCTCAAGCTGCATGACACTCTTACTGAGGTCTCCGTGCTCCTGGACACTGGGGCTGTTTATAACCTCATGACCCAGGAACGAGACAACTAACTCAACATCCCACGGTCCCCTGTCTCTGGACAGATCCCTATTACTGCAATGGACGGCCATCTCCTCCAACCCTTCTCCATCAGCGAACAAACCATACCAGTCACCATGTCCATTGGGGACCATCAAGAGACTATCCAATTTCTTCTGATAATTGCCCCTACCATTACTCTGATCCTAGGATTTCCTTGGTTTCATCAGCATGACCCTCACATCTCCTGGTCCACTGAATGGGGTTCAGATTGTTCCCTACAGCGCCTACTCTCACCCAACTCCAGTCCGGCTCAACCATGACCTCCCCCTCAGGCACCTCCAGATCTCTCCCTCATCCCTTCCCTCTACCATGACCTAGCTAAGGTCTTCAGCAGGAGCCATGCCTCCAAACTACTCCCGCATCGACCCTATGACTTGGCCATTGATCTGCTCCCTGGCACTTGTCAGGGTGCAGGAGGGGGACGAATGAAAGACTGCCTTCATCACTACTTCTTCCACAAATTCATGCCGACCCAGCAGAGATACGGCTTGGGTGATTGGAAGCTCCTGGCCATGAAGTGAGCCCTGGAGGAGTGGCAGCACTGGCTGCTAGGTGCCAAGAAACCCTTCCTCATCTGGACCGACTAGCAAAAACAAATTTGTTGCAGCTTGCAAAGTCTGTGCCCGGTCCAAATCATCTAACCAACCTCCATTGGCCGACCTTCAGCTCTTGCCAGTCCCCAAGCATCCCTGGTCACATGTTGGGCTGAACTTCGTCACTGGTCTCCCATCTTTGAATGGCTTGGATACAATCCTGACCATAGTGGATCGCTTTTCAAAGGGCATCCACCTGGTCACTCTCCGGGGCCTACTTACGGCTGCTCGCATTGCCTCCATGGCTTCCCGTTTGAGATCATGACGGATCAAGGTCTCCAGTTCATGGACCACCTCTGGAAGGCCTTCTCCGTCTTGTGGGTGCCACCTCCAACCTATCATCCAGCTACCACATTCAGACCAATGAACAGATGGAGCACTTTGAAGTCTGCTCTGTTCTCTCACCAGGAGCCAGAGGTGGAGGTCCTGGTCCAATCCAATCCAATCCAATTTATTTATAAAGCACTAATAAAAAACAGAAGACTGTACCAAAGTGCTGTACAATAAAATGTAAAAAGATAAAAAATAAAATTGAATAAAAAAGTATAAAATAGAATAACTAAAATAATACAGTGGCAACAAGATCATACAAATCACAATCAAACCAACCACTTCAATCAAAAGCCAGAGAAAAAAGGTGAGTCTTCAGGCGAGATTTAAACACAAGGAGAGAGTCAGCCTGTTTTACATTTGTAGGCAGCTCATTCCACAACCTGGGACCAATCACAGAGAAAGCTCTGTCTCCTCTGCTTTTGCGTTTGGTCTGGGGAACCACGAGTAGCCCATGCTCAGCTGATCGAAGAGACCACACAGGCACATGCAAAGTCAGCAGCTCTGACAGGTAGTGCGGGGCAAGGCTATTTAGGCATTTAAAAACAAACAACAGGATTTTAAAATCAATTCGGTACCTGACCGGGAG
The DNA here is from genome assembly GCA_006937985.1 of Aphyosemion australe. NCBI lineage: Eukaryota > Metazoa > Chordata > Actinopteri > Cyprinodontiformes > Nothobranchiidae > Aphyosemion > Aphyosemion australe. The sequence continues at coordinate 1,126,978 of SSNS01000106.1, read as the reverse complement.
CCAATGAAGCGCTGATAGGACCGGTGAAATATGGTCATGCTTACGAGTACCTGTTAAAAGACGTGCTGCAGCGTTCTGAACCAGCTGCAGACGTGAAATCAAAGACTGGCTGATGCCCACATACAGGGCGTTACAGTAGTCAAGCCTAGTCGTCGTGGATAAGAATCTCAAAATGATGTGATAAGGATGTTTTTATCTTTGCTAGCTGTCTCAGGTGAAAAAAGCTAGCACTCACCACCGAGCTTATTTGTTTATCAAAACAGAAATGTCTATCCATTTTCACCCCAAGATTAGAGACAGTGGGCTTAAAAAACTGGGTTAACGGTCCTAAATCCAAACGGTCAGTAACACCTGCGTGTCTAGGGCCACTTTGTAAGACCTCAGTTTTGGTTTCATTAAAATACAAAAAGTTCTCAGACATCCATGATTCCTGGTGGCACAGGTTCTTGTCTGCTGGTGCTGCCAGGCCTGCTTGAGCAGCCATCAAATGGGCCAACAGCCGCTATACCCGACAGCATCAACGTTGCCATTGTCCTGACCCTGTCTTCCAGCCTGGCGACCGGGTTTGGCTCTCCACTGCCCACCTCCGGCTCTGCACTGACTGTCAAGCTCAAAACACGCTTCATCAGACCCTATGAGGTACTCACACACATCAATCCAGTCACTTACCAACTCCACCTCCCCACCTCACTCAAGGTCCATCCAGTGTTCCACGTCTCACAACTCAAGCAACGGATCACGTCCTTGCTGGCACCTCCATGAACTCCACCACGTGGTTGACCGTGAGACCATCTACACTGTCTGAGCCATTGGCAGGGCCGCAGATGGCAGTGCCTGGTGGACTGGTCTGCTGCCTGTTGCTCCCAGATTAAATCAGTCTGTCAGTTACCACTCAACACTCTGACATCCAAGTCTGGGTCTCACCGACATGCTACATTCCTTCCTGCTGCCATCAGAAATCCTCTTGGCCTTTCTGTCTTTCAAACAACAGCTGAAAACTCTCTTTTTCTAAAAAATGTTTTGAAAACAAATAGCCATATTCCAATGACATTTAGAAGGCAAACTTTTAGGAAATTTAGAATCAGAATCAGAAGGGTTTTATTGCCATATGTGCGAGAAATCACAACATTAGGAAATTAGCCTTTCGCCAGCCCTGCCCCCAGAACGGCTATTATCCAATCACACATCATAGCAACCGTTACTATCCGACAACTCCAAACAAAATGCTAAGCCTAATTTACTACTAAGCATTAGCCTCGATAGTAGTCGTGTCTCCTTCGTTCCCCTTCAGAACCTCCTCATCGAGCTCAACCAGCAACAGCCAAGCATGAGTGCTCCCCCCGCCCGCGGCTGAGCGGAGGTCCGCCTCCCAGACTATCCAAGACCCTTTATAAGACACACCGTGCCGGCAAATCAGCGTAATATTACTTCAACCGTGTGTCTTATAAACGCACATTAAGCCTTGGCGCAACAGCGGGTGGTGTCATGATCACGTGATGAATTGATGCCGAGCTCCGGCCGGGAACTAAAAATGAAAGTAAACACGGGCATAAAAAGTTACATTTTATAAACAGACTCAGCTGAGATGATAGCGACGCAGAGCGCCGGGAGCTTTTCTCCGTTAGAGCTGCCTGCAGCTCAGATCATCTGACAGCTGACATCTGACAGCTCACAGGGACACCGCATCGCCGCCACCGCTCCTTGGATCCACGTGTCCCTGGACTCCAACTCCTTGTTCCCTGCTACGCTTCGCTCAGCGGAGCCAACACTAATTTATCCCTCCACTGCATACTGTAACCCTTTTGCCTCGATCTGGGTGATATTGAGGAGGAATTGCTCCAAAAAATGTCGCTGACATGCATCTGTCTCCTTCTTTCCAATGCGGAAATCTGCGGAGCTGCAGTATTTGATCCACTAATTGTCGGACTTGGAAACAGTAACTAAGGGGGGCGGGGCTCGGTGAAAGGTCAATTGTTGCGTTACTTGGTGCAAAAAGAAAGATAAAAAATAAGAGATAAGCAAATGTAGGAAGTAATAATATACTCATGATAAAATAATTAATATAAAAAGTGGCAATAATTAGAGAAGCAGCTACTATATACACACAACACTGGGTCATGTGACTGGGACCAAGCGACTGGAGTGGGCAGCCCTAGGATTGACATTCATGAGTCCAACAGCAGAGGGGAATTTACTGTTCTTGTAGCGAGATCCTGGTCCGAATGGATCTGAACCTCCTGCCAGATGGGAGCGGATCAAAGAGACAGTGTCCAGGGTGAGTTGGGTCAGCTGTGAGCCGACCTGCACGCCTCAATGTCCTGGAGGTGTACAGGTCCTGTATGGAGGGGAGTTTGCAGCCAATGACCTTCTCAGCAGAGCGTACAACACGCTGCAGTCTCTTCTTGTCCCTGGTGGTGGCTCCAGCGTACCACACGGTGATTGAGGAGGTGAGGATGGACTCGATGACTGCGGTGTAGAACTGCCTCATCGACTGTGCTGGCAGGTTGAATTTCTTCAGCTGCCTCAGGAAGTACATCCTCTGCTGGGCCTTTTTTATGATGGAGGTGATGGTGGGCTCTGCAGAGTTTGCCACTCGCCACTAGGGGTCAGTGTGGTAAAACCCTTGGAAGGAGGTTCACGTCCGGGGAGACGAGAAGTTTGGTTCTGAGAATGTTCATGATGCTATGCATGTAACTCAATGGTTGACTTCTATTTGTAAGTTTGTACACTTTGTTACACATTCGTTAAGCTGTTGAAGCAATGTTAGATGTAGTTTATATGCACGTTATTCCGCGCTGCATCAGAGTATGTTTGATAGCTTTAGCACATATGTTGTTTCACGTTGCCGTTAGCGTTAGCTCATGTAGCTTTTACATGTCGCTGCAGGGCTCCGTCATCTTTGTCAATAAAGTGATCTGACATTGAGGAGTGTGTTTCTTCAGGCTCCCACTTGAGGTCCTGGGTGATGGTGGTGCCCAGGAAGCGACATGAGTCCACCATCGTGATGGGAGTGTCAGACAGGGTTATGGGGGGGAGGGGGCTGTGTGCTTCCTAAAGTCCACAACAACCTCAGCTGTCTTCTGAGCATTTAGCACCAGGTTGTTGTGGCTGCACCAGGACACCAGCCGTTCCACCTCCATTCTGTAGGCAGACTCATCCCCATCAGAGATGAGTCCAAGCACGGTGGTATCGTCTGCAAACTTGATTAGTTTGACAGACTCGTGGTTGGAGGTGCAGCTGTTGGTGTACAGGGAGAAGAGCAGAGGGGAGAGAACACAACCCTGAGGGGAACCGGTGCTGATGGTCCGCAGGTCCGAGACATTCTTCCCCAGCCTGACTTGTTTTTTCCTGTCTGTCAGGAAGTCAGTGATCCACCTGCAGGTTGGGTCAGGCACGTTCATCTGGGACAGTTTGTCTTGAAGGAGGTCTGGCAGGATTGTGTTGAAGGCAGAGCTGAAGTTAGGTTAGATCAGGGGTAGGGAACCCTGGTCCTGGAGAGCCGCTATCCAGCACAATTTAGAGGTTTCCCTGATTCAACACACCTGATTTTAATCAGCAGGTGATTAACAGGCTTCTGCAGAGCCTGATGAGCTGCTGAACATGTGAATCAACTGTGTTGAAGCAGGGAAACCTCTAAAATGTGCTGGATAGCGGCTCTCCAGGATCAGGGTTTCCTAACCCTGGGTTAGAGCTTAGGGAAAAACCATAGAAGGCACAAGGGTACTAAGTAGCAAGGGGCGTATTTAAAGACAATTTTTTTTCTCCACCCAAAAGAAATGGCCTGTTTTCATTGCGTCCTTCAAATATGGCTTACTAAAATAATATACCTCATGATGTGTAACTGTTCCCATTGGTTGCAAATAATTTACAAAAATAAAAGGTAATTTCTAGGTTGTGTCCTTAAAATGAGGTCATAGCTAAACTTGATTGTTTTTCTTGCTCTCACTCTCTTTCTCAATATGTTAGACAACAGTGGATCAGATGATGAAAGCTAATGGAAAGTGCAATGACCACAGGGGGTACAATCAATGCCAACAGCAATAAACCAGATTATTACAAACCTGAGCAAAATCCCTCATGAAGCTATATGAGAATTCGAGGCCCTCACAGATATCTGACAGATATCTGATCTTGATAAAAGTGTTGTGGGAAAAGTGCAAGCACTAAAAGTAAGAAACAACAGTGTCGCTGGAGGGGGGATTGTTCTCATTTCTCAGAGCACAGGCAATCTGAAAATGAGTGCTGCTAACTTTAGAAGCAAACAAGTCTGACCATCAGATCAAACAATGGCACTGATTCTAAAACACTTTTGCCTTCAAACACCCTGACAGAAAGTGGACTATTTGATAAGAAAGAAACACATACAGTCATTTCTTAATTTTTTCTTAATCACAAGTGTGTGGCGAGTATTGCTGTTGATTTCTAACCTGTTTGTCATATAATTCTAATCTGCAATCTCAAATTCATTAATTTTTTTAAATAAAGCATTGTTGGTCCCCACTCTCTTTTAAGCTCATAGTCCATGTTTTTACCCAGCTGAGACAAATATCTATACAAAGCACTCTCAAATGTCCAAAGTTTGTTTTTCACAGAAAACATTGAGAACTAAATATATTTCTGGGATGGGGAAATTGACCGGGAGGTACGATGGCTCGGTGCTCCCAACTGTTGTGTCTCCAAACAAGAAAATTAGCCCTTTCAGGACTTTGCACAGACGTCAGCATATCGCAGCTGCTTTGGCAGTGAGTGATGTCATCAGTGCCAAAACGTGTCCACAGTAATGTTAAAGTTTATTTTGTTAGAGTACGGCAATTTAATCCATTCAGAGGACCAGGGAAATGCTGTGTGATGTAATATGTGGCGTTTAATGACCAGAAGAAACGTTTTTTTTACGGTGCTCTGTGAGACAACAAAGTGAGATGAATTACATTGTTGTGGGGAATTTCTGCTGCATTTTTCAGTTAGGAGTTTAGTGAAGGCGATTTTAAAGCAGCGTGACTGGTGCTTTATTTGCTTGTGCTTCCTGTCTGTTTCACAAGCAACTCTTCTAATTTTACTAAAGCCTGTTGCTTTGGAGGGCGTCTGCTGATGTAATTTTATACTGAGTTATAACCAATCAGCGCAAGTTAACCAAAGGTTCCACTAAGCAACTCCACGGGCCATTCCCAGTACCTACCCCTGTTCAGGTACTCCGGAAGTTCCTGAAAATGGCTTGGCAAATGGTCCGTTTGGTCAGCCCGGTGAAGTGGAGACGCGCGCATGCCGGGAAGTTCTGGTAAAATTACCCTGAAGTTCCAATAGTGGAAATGCGCCTTAAATGGATTTATACCTACTTCTAATGTATCAAATCCTGCAGGTATTTGTTTCTTCATTAATGAAACACCATATCAGCCACAGCAGCAGTTTCAATCTTTACTTACTGTCCAAAACGTTTTTAGATCCTACTTCTCTTGGCTGCTCGCGTATGTTTTTGAAATCTATTTCAAAGGTCCTGAGAGTTCATTCCTAATTAGAAACTTCTGGTCAGATTTATCAAAACTAGTGTGATAAAATACTTGATTACAGCTCTCTGGCTTGATGCACTCTGTGAGAAAGGTGGCTATTAGAGTCACTCATTTCTTATCTGCATGCACCAACCCAACTAAAACACAAATGTTCAAAGTTTGGTCGGACGGGCCACCAGATCAGCTGCATTTTAACATACTGACCTGTTAGGAAATGAATTAAGACTGTTTCAAACTGTTTCTGTTAATGTAACATAATATCTGTTGTGCTTGTTCCAAGGTTTGGGAGGCATAACTGGAGAAGTCTGATGTCCTAAGAGCTCTAGCCTATACTTTTTGGGACCGGAAAAATCCTGCAAAGAAACAAGCTGGAATAGGTCAACAAGGAAAGGGGGAAAAAGATCATTTAGGCATTTGTAAGTCAAAATGAAGTTTGTTAAATAGAGTTTATAGTGAACAAGGAGCCAGCAGAGAGATGACAGGTTTGGTGAGATGTGCTCATGCATGATTGTTCCAGTTCAATGATGTGCAGCAGCATTTTGAACAAGCTGAAGGTACAGGAGGGAGCCATGACTGACCCAGATTTAAAGTATATTGCTATAATTGAGACAGGTTGTGATGAAAGTGTTGTTATTCTCTTCAGGTATGACTCTGACAGAACTAGTATCAGCCTTAATTAAATTAAGCTCTTCGGCAAAACAGACTTGATCTTTTAAATGAATTCAAAATCTTGATCCATAATTATCCCCACGTTGGTGAGAGAATGTTTAAGGTATGGCTTTGGAAAACCCAGGGTTGTCAAGAGAGGTGTGTGTGTTAGGGCTGAGTAAAAAATGCTGTCTTTTAATATTCACGAACCATTGGAGCATAACAACCACTGAACGGTGAGTGTAGCGTTTCTTTAAATGTATGAGCAATTTACTTGTGAATATCCTGTGTAATGGCTGTGGTTTAAAACTGGTGATAAAAAGTCCAGAAAAGTGAATTGATTATTATTATTATTATTATTATTATTATTTTCCAAAAGTCTTCTTTAAATGCTGCCGATCTAGACTGCTCTAGACAAACTTTGAATCTTTAAGTGGTCAGGTTGGTGTGTACTTGTAACTCTGATTCCAGTTACTAGTGTCGTATATTCAACACTAATAAATCTGGTCCACTTGAGTTGGATGGCGATGGAAGAGCTTGTGAATGCAACATTGTGTTTCTAAGAATCAACACTATTACTTTTTACATTTTCTCAAGGTAGAGACTCTTCAGCTAGCCAGTCTTTATGGTTTTCTTTTTCTTAGTTTCTTAAAGCTGAGTCTCATTCTTTCCCTCTTGGTCAAATTGGTGTTCTTTTGACTTTTCATATTATGCTGATTCTTTGTGATCTAAATAGCATCTTTGAGTTGGAATGTTAATGGTCAAACAGGCGTTTTTATATGAATGCTGTTAGGAATGAAAGAATCGTCACACACTGGCTATAGTGACCCATGTGAATTCATGTAAAGTGTGTCAGCATGTTACTTTTTATGTGGAGAGAAGATGGTAAGGGCTCATTAATTCAGGCTTCACCTTTTCAAAAAGTCGACAGAGCTGCTCATTAAGATGGGACTGCCCCCTGTAGACCCCAAAAACTCAAAAAGAAGTAGCCATTGAGTTCAGATTAAAACAGAGGAGATGTTGTCGTGTGGAATATAAGATGCTTTACGTGGGAGAGGGGAATGAACGAACAGAAAACATCTTCGATTCCCAAACAAAGCCCTAAAGGAATCACATTACTACTGCTGCTATAGTAGCTGTCGTTTTAACTGATCAGGCAGCAGCACATAGGAGTTGTTGGAGCATAGGTAATATAGGGTGACAACTGAGAATTGGAAAAATAGGAATGGAGAATCAATGAACGGCTGTGTACTGACATGTTGACAAAGAATTGTGAGGAAAGATTCATCTATGCTAAAGAGATCAAAGAGAGATGAAGCTTCACTGTGCGACTGTTTCTCTTCTCCTGTCCCTCTTACAGATGAAAATGATGAGGTTCACCAACTCTCTGAGCTGTTTGAGATAGTAACTCTGCCCCTAAATCTTGGGGATGAATCTGAGAATGATGCAGTGGATCTGGCAATCTGTTGGAAGAGGTGGAAACAAAGTCAATCCAGAGATGTTAGCTGGGTAATATTGTGCATAGATATCCATGGTATCTATCCATCCACTAACCCATCCATCTTCTGCTGTGTATCTAGAAATGGGTAGTGGGTGCAAAGGCCTAAGCAGAGACCTCCCCCTTCTATTGTTACATGACTTGACTTGTCTTTCCAATGGATCCAACGTCCACCCGAAGGTCTCTTCCTTGAGGGACATGTCTAAAACATTTTAGAGGTTTCCCTGCTTCAACGCAGTTGATTTACCTGTTCAGCAGCTCATCAGGCTCTGCAGAAGCCTGTTAATCACCTGCTGATTAAAATCAGATGTGTTGAAGCAGGGAAACCTCTAAAACATGCTGGATAGCGGCTCTCCAGGACCAGGGTTCCCTACCCCTGTGTTAGAGCTTAGGGAAGGTAGGGAGGGTACTAAGTAGCAAGGGGCGTGTCATAGGAAAGATGCCTGTTGTATGCAGAGAGAAAACAAAGGTGGAGGTAGGTAGGTAGGTGAAACTGAAGGGAACAATTTGGTGACAAATTGAATAAGCTACAATCTAGTGGCGATAGAACAGGTTTTTATCCCTCGTAAAGCTTTTGTCCACATGTCATCAGGAATCACCAACCTGAGCCCATTGGTCCAAGCATGTGCAAGGAGGGGGTTGGTTAACAAACCAGTCAGCAAATTTAGACACTTAATGTTTAGACGATGGTTTACTAGTGAGTACTAAGTCTTAAAATAGCATATTGTGCCGGCAAAACATAAAAATGAGAAAATATTGTTGAATGTAGTTCCTCAATTGCAGGGGTGCCCAATCCTGGTCCTGGAGGGCCGGTATCCAGCAGGTTTTGTGGTTTCTCTGCTCCAACACACTTGATTCTGTGATTGAATCACCTGTGCAGCAGCTCATCAAGCTCTGCGAAGCCTGTTAATCACCTGCTAATTGAAATCAGGTGTGTTGAAGCAGGGTTAAAACAAAAACCTGCTGGATGTCTCTCTGAGACAAACGTTTTCCATCAACTCTGGATGAAAGAAGGAATTTTGACATGAAGGTGTATGAAAACAAACTGCAGAGGGACCAGCGTTTTTACTAGAGGTTATAGTTTATATTTGCTGCAGTACTTTAACCTGCAACACAAAACTATTACAGCAGTGCCATGAGCAAATCAAGGGTGTAATAATAGTTGTTTTTGCAAAACAGTATAAAGTAAAACTCAATGTGTTGCATTAGAAAGGAGGTTCACGTATAATACTTTTTCTTTTTGAAATGTGATCAGTCACTGAGTTTCACATGCATGCTGAATGTGAAAATAGTGATCTACCCATATCGTCTGCATGAGCCGGTGAAAGATAATAGACGGAGAAATGCTCAGGTCAGAAAAAGTCAGTCTCTTCAACCTCACAGGGAAATATTTTCATTCATGGACTCGCCCACCTTGGCTTGTGACTGTTGATTTTGCAGCCAGGTGGACAGAAGTACCACCCAGGAGAGAGTAGAGCGCGTCTCGGCTAGTAGAAGCTAACCCCAATAGCAACTTCAAAGCGTGGCAAGGAAACAAAGAAAGGAGAGTGAACGAAGGCAGCAGAAGAGTCGTGTTGCTTTTAGCCAATCAGAGGCTAAATGTTCACATATGATGAATATTAATGACAAAGACTCCAACTCCAAATGCCGTTTTCTGTCCTCCAACTAGATGCTACTTACTAAAACAAGACTGCAAGAGCTTTTTTATGCAAACAACAATAACTCAAGCAGAAGACCCTAAAAGACAACCAGACACAGGAAGACATTTAAAGGTGGTCTCTAGTAGGAATGAATGCCTTACGTCGTACTCAGGGGGCAAAAAAACAGCGATGCACCATTTCCAGGAACTAGAAGATTGCCACATCACAGCTGAGCTTCAGACGGCAGGATATGGAGTCTTATTTACTGATATCTGGACATCTCTCTTCTGATTGGTTAACAGCAACACAACTCTACCACAGACTCAGTTTGCTCTGCAACGTTGATGTTTTATCGCCACAAATAAAACAAGCCTGGAGGAGTTCTGCTGTGTGGTGGAGTTGCTAATGCTAACAGTTAGCCTCCACTAGCCACACGTTCTCTGCTGTTTCCTGGATGCTAAACCAAAAACAACCTTCCCTGTCGTGAGTCAAGATGGGTGAGTCCATGACAGTGTGATGTAGATCTGTCAGGCTTTTCAAATCCTAGAGTTTCACCGTCTATTTTCTATCAGAAGCTAATGCAGGAGATAGGTGTAGATCAAAAGACAGGCGTGGGTCAGAACCAGAAAGACAAGCAGGTGGATCCGACGAGGAACAGGTAAGAGGCAGAGGTCCGTGAGCAAATTCAGCTTCATAATCCAAGGGTCAGATGTGTGTAGATAATCCATAAGGGGCGAAGCAAGGTGGGAAAATCCAAGGAAAAGAAACAAGGTCACGAACATGGAGGCAGGCATGGAACAAACGCTCGACATCTAATAGCAAAGGCTTTCAATAATCTGGCAGTCTGTGGCTGGATGGGACTAAAGTAGCAGAAGGAGCAGGTGAGTGGCATGAGCTGGATTAGGAGAAGGCGTGGGATATGAATGTGATGAGCAGGCTGTGGTTGCTGAGGAAACGGACATGGGTGGGTCATGGCTGGGTCATGACAGAAAACGACTCATAAGGCATTCATTAATAGAGGCCACAGCAAATTTACTGAAAAAAAAACAAATGTATGCCCACTTTAAATATTAACTTGGCACTTGTTACACATTTAACAATCTTACTGCCTAATAAACCCTAAATAAACAACATAACTAACACACCTAAGGCACCTTATCAATAAACCAATAACAAACTGAAAAAACAAGTTCCGGCAAGGTAGCGAGAGTTATTTTAAGGCCTTGGTAGAATGGAGTCTGCAAATCACTCTGTTTTTAATGGGCTTTTATTCTCACTAAATCTAACTTGTTATTAAAGGTGAAGATGAATCTGTTACAGAGCTAATAGCTCCATGCTGGGTTGAAAGGACTTACCTTTGTACAAGTGAAAAGATTTGAGCTAATAAACCCGCTGGTTTCATCGTTTTTCTGAGAAAAAGTGAATAAATAAAGACAAAGGTGTAAGTCTCCTTGAGATGTGTTGCTGTGAAATGAATTTCAAAAATGCAATAAAACTCTGAGTTTTATAGCAGCCAGTTGGCCATACAAAACTCATTAACCAGGCATTTGATTTTATGATGAGTTTTATCTTTGTCTCCAAGGTATAACTAAGAAGCTATCGAGGCGGCATATCCTGCCTCCCCTAAAGATTTCATTGTGCGTTTCAGCTTTGATTTCCTGGTAATATACTGTATGTTTGCCTAATTGATCCAATCAACAGGGAAAGTTTCCATAAGGGAAGCTCTTGAGAGACACCGACAGTTTGGATTTGATTTACAGAATCTCTTTCTGCTGCTGACTGTAATGGAAGCAGCGCTGCTCACATGGAGGGGGTCCCACTGGACCCACAGCTGCAGACAGGCATTCTCTGCAAACATGAGATCATTGTACGCTGTCACTCAGCTGAGGAAGGATGTGCCTTTATGCCATGCTCATATCAAACAGCAGAGGAGTCCCCAGGCAGGATAAAAACTCTCCTTTTTCTTGTTTTTTTGCATTATGCAGCGTCTCCTTATTGATTTTAAACTCCGCTGTACATGACTTACAGACGCAATTATTCACTGTAGTGTTTTATTTTTCACTAGACACATTTTTATGCTCAGAACACCTCGTTATATGCAAAATATAAACCTACAGAGTTTTAACTGTTAAAATAAATATGTGGCTTACATTGCTGTATTTAATTTAATCCTCCTTCATAAACTGACAGAATCCATGCATAGAGGTGAAACCCAGGCTAGCTAGGAGGCTACTGTTGCTGAAGATGCAGATAAAGCCAGATCACACAGGGGAAACCTCACCTGACCCACAGAAGAAAGGACCTGACAGACTGATAACGCTTTCTTGATTCCGTGGCTGCTGATGCATGGCTGCTCTTAGTTGGCAGATTAATTTTGATAACAAATTAAACTATGGCAAATTAGGTATTTAAAAAGACTTGTGCATTTGGTGTCTAACTTCTTGATGGGTGAGTGGTGTTCAGGTCTGTGATCTTGTCAAGAGGAGTGAGTGACTTCTTGAACTCTACTGGTAGATTGGGGGTTGTAATTACTTCCTATAAACAAGAAATGTCCTGTAAATATGCATCACAAGCTTGTATTGATTGAATCTTTGTCCTCTGCAGACACCACCCAGTGCTCCTCCTAACTGGACGGTTTTGCAAAGTCTTTAGATAGAGAAGATGATCAAATCATCGAATTAAAAATAATAACTAAAACAGCTAGTCTGTAGATTAAACTTAAGTGACTGCCTGAACTTGGCTTCAAGTCTGGGCCTCTTTTGGTGTGAACTGGATTTGATGCTTTGGTGCTAAATTGATTAACTGAACCCAAAAATAGTAAAAAAGTAAAATGATATGTTCTGAACTTGCTTCCCATTTGATTGTGTTTATAGCAGAACATCTAGAAACTGGAAGACCAGGTGAACAGAGACTCAGGATTGTGCTATATGATTTTGAGATTTTTTTTTAAGGATTTATTTGTTTCATTATAAATAGACCCTAGCAGTGAAACCCAGAATGTCCTCTCCCCAAATACTTTGACCAGCTCCTCTGGTGGGATTCACAGACCTGCCTGGAAATACAGTATAACCCTTTCAGTGTGTCCAGAGTCTCCTACAGGAAGGACATGCCCTAACACCTACCTCAGGAGGCATCTTAACCAGATGCTCCTCTTGATGTGGAGGAGCAGCAGTTCTAGATTACCTTCCGGATGTCTGAGGTCCTGATCAGTTCTTAACCCTCTGAATAAAACTCATTTTGACCACCTGTGTTTGCAGTCTGGTTCTTTTGGATGTTAAAGAGCGAGTAACACCTAAATCAACTTTTTTGCTGATAACCTGTATAGAAGAGTGTCTAATAGTGCTGTAGACATGTGTAATCATTATTTTGGCAGTTTAGCGCAATTTAACTAAAATGAAATATTTCAGCCTATAAAACCATAATTATTTCTCCAACTTCAGGTTAAAACTCTGCTCCACACCGATTTAGAATCAGCCACAGCTGATGGCTATAGAACTGCCTCCTTTAGAAGAATTTTTCTAACAGGAATTGGGTGAAATAAGTCTCCACCCATGGTGTGTCTCCACCCATGGTGTGTCTCCACCCATGGTGTGACTCATCCTTTAAGCAAAACTCATGACCATTGGTAAGCGTAGGAATGTATATCGAGCAGTGAATCAAGAGTTTGAGATCCTGCAGTTCACCCATTTTCAGTTGAGAACCATGGTCTCAGATTTGGAAGTGTTAGAACTTAGACATTTGGACGTTGGAAGTGTCATCCTCATCTCATTCAATAACATTAATCACTTTTAATTAACTTTAATTAACATGAATACAAAGTTGTTTGTTCAGTAAAATCATAGTAACAAGATTTCTTTAAATGTATTTTGTTAATCTTTTTTTTTTTTTACAGGAAGACTTGAGAAAACCCAATTGAACCTCTTAAATTCAGTTGTTGGTTGGAAATCCATTACTGCCAGATTTCTTACAAATTGCCATCCTTGTGTGGCATTTTGTAGGCAGACTGAATTGATGCACTCGGGTCTTGCAATTACAGTGTGTTGCTGATGGCACATTAAACCCCGTGAGCCCCACTCAGTTTGGGATTATTACCATCTTCCAAAATGCCAGTTTAATTTACTGATATTTAAATTGTTCAGCGCTCCTTCATGACCTCTACCTTCAGCTCACAGTCTCATCAAGCCTTTACAGGAACAGGAAGTTGATTACATTTTTTTTTCATTTAAGAATGTTGATTTCTTCATTAGTCTTTTACAGAGATGGAGCCATCTTGACAAACTTATAGTTGCTTTTCTTTCCCAAACACACAAACGAAATCACCTATTCTGAACACAAACACCGTAGACCTGCTAGATGGCTTCTGAATGTTAAATGATGCTGAATTTAGCTTGTTTATCTTTGGTGTTTACCTAGTGCATAATATCCATCTCTAATGAAGGTGTCCTGAAATCCTCTCCTGGCTGTGAAGAAATCCACTGGGAACAGCTGACAGTGAGCAAAATTAAAGGAATTTTTGGATTTATTTATTTATTTGTTCCGTTTGAGTCATTCAGATTTAGTTGAGATGCATAAAGATTTAAATCTCCGGGAAATACAATAATAGGTTTATGTTTGTCTTCCCACCTGTGCTAGAACTGTTACCTTCACAGTCTAAACCCTCAGTCAGCTCCCAGAGACTAAGTGCCTCTTTTAAGCATTCGCTGATCCAGACCAGCCCCTTCTTTTTGACTCAAAAACACAACTAGGAGACAGGCTCCCAGACCAAATGTCGAGATATTTTCTCCACATTAAACAGTATTTAAAAGTCCTATGTGGGATATTCATAGAAATCATTAGCCTAGTGAACTAGACCAAACTCTTGCCTTGCAAAGTTTGGTCTAGGCACGCTTCATTGGAACCCTCACAGCCCTGTCCAATCACAGCTTTCTATAGTTTTTGGTTGGGCCATTCACAGCACTTTATATTGTGGGCCAATCACAGTGCTCTTATCAGTGGGAGTAGCTGAATACGTCAGAGCTGCAACCACGAACATAAACAACATGGCGGCAGCGCAGGAACCACGTTCATTTGAAACGGCTTTGTCATCAACATTGGATTATTTAGACTCCAACGTGCGTACGTCTGTCTGATATACTTAGCGGCTTCTTATTTTTATCAAACAAAGTAGTGCAATGTCCCAGTACACCTGATATTCACATGTTTTTCATACAAAAACTACAGAAATCATTGATGTTAGACGCCATTGCTGCCTCCCTTATTTCCGTCGCTGTGATTACGTCAAGTTGTTCGTTACTCTGATTGGTCCTAGCGCTATCCAATTGCGTGCAGACAGTTTGAAAGACAACCGTAGATCCCGCCTCACGACTGAGGGCCGTCAATGGTTCGTGGCCAGACTATATATTCACATATATAGGATGGCTTGCCAGGCTAAGAAATCATGGTAAAAAATGTGACTCTTTAACGCCATGCAGTTCAGAGTGAGTGGTGGCCCACTCAAAAAGGCAACAACCTCCAGCATATTCACTCCAGCCATCTGGTTTGTTCTTTATAAACAGCATGAGCTTGATAGTATAATCTATTTCCAATCTCTCTAGCCTAACCCACACAAAGCATATAACTACTCAACCAGTTAAGCATTTTTAATTATGACTGTTATATCGACCTACCAGTCCTGTCACCAATTCACACACGATGGAGGGGTGGCGTCAGGTGGTGGGTCTGGTGTCACGTGGATCTGAGAGCAGTGGAGTAAACAAGCTGTTGCCTCTTAGCCATCAGCTAATCGTGGCACACGGTGTGAGCCACTGTGGAGATGGAGCGAACATCAACCACTGGCTGCATAGCCATTGGATAGCTGAGGACTAGTGCTGACTTAGCCACCAGCTAGCAGACAAGCGCTGAAGGGTGTTAGGAGAGAGACGGCAGGAATAGAGGAAACTTGAGTAGAAGGAACTTTCCTGAAGAAGGACTTTGGAACTGATACGTTGGGACCAGATCGGGAGCTCTAGTATGAAGAAAAGATGAATGATCAACTTGAGGTGAGTCAGGGGCAATACTTGGAGGCTGGTGTCTAGCTAATAGTGGGTGGGGATCTCATCATGTGCGGCTGCCGAGTGTTGGACATGATGACGACCTGACAAATTTGACGTGTCCTTTCATTTCATTGTTTGTTAATCAAACTAACAAAGTACAGCAACGGTGTAGCAGCTAGTCTCTTCTTCTTCTTAGTTGAATTGGCAGACGCCATGCTTCCAGGGCGCACTGCTGCCCTCTGCTGTTTCTTTCAGATTACAGTCAGTGTGCTGGATACACAGAATTTGATAGTGACCAGGTAAAAATATTACACACTGGAGCTTTAAATCTCTAACTCATATAAGTTCAGAAATGGGGTTGATATTTGAAAGCTAAAGATGGAATGCATGTAAGTTGCTTTCTGTCATTAATTCCTGCCTACTGTGCACTTTTTCTCAGTTTTACTCAGTCTCACCCTCACAAGGACAATCGTCTACTGTTTATTACATTTGTGGAAAGGACACTCCTGACACAGTTCAGTGAACGTTTGAGAAAATACAACTCATTCTTGTGTATGTGTGTGTTTTTGTATAATTTTGCACATCAATGTGTGTGGAGAGCAATGGCATTACCACAAAAAAATGAGTTTGGTCCAGGATGTGGCTGATGGAACTAGAATTCAGATCATTTTGCAATAATGCCTTACTAAGCATACAAAAGATCATTTTATTCATTAAAACAGGCTGCAAATCTGACAGCACACATATTAACAGCTGGCTTAAGGTAACATAATGAATGTGCATAAAAAAGCTTTCATTTTATGTTTAACAAATTGCTTGTTGTTGTTTACTGTTTTCACACTTTTATTACTCCGGGGTCATGTTGAGCTCGATACCTCATATGTTGTATAAATATATTCATGGTGAAAACACACTCCTCCTCATGTTTTCCATCTAAAATGAGCCAAGGCCAACGAGTCTCCGTTAGAAAACTGTAATTATTTTATATCTTCATTTTTTTAAACACAAATTTGTCTAAACAAAAACTTAATAAAACCACTTTGATAAGTTTCTTTAACACTTAGTATCTCAGTTCTGTTGAGCTCCACAGTTTCTCCCTGGTTTAGTTTTACTTTTATCTTCATGTTTAGTTTCCAGTATTAACAATATTTTTTCTCTTTCATGAATATGTGTTTTGATCAAGAGCTTACGCTGCTGTGCATTTGGTTAAGTCTATTGTTTTACTCTCACACCTGTTTCAGTTTTTAATTAGTTGACCTGAAATGTATTTGTTGTCATTAATCATCATTTGGGACAGCAGTAGCTCAGGAGGTAGAGCAGGTTGCAGGATTGATCCCAGCTCCCAGCAGATAATTCTGCTGTTGTGTCCTTGGGCAAGACACTTAACCTACAGTACCTTGCCTGCTGGTGGTGGTTGGAGGGAATGGTGGCGCCTGTGCTCTGCAGCCTCGCCTCTGTCAGTGTGCCCCAGGGCAGCTGTAGCTACATTGTAGCTCATCACCACCATGATGTGAATGTGTGTGAATGGATGATCGATAACACTGTAGTGTAAAAGGCGCTTTGAAGTCCTCTCACTCTGAAAGGCGCTAAACAAGTGTGTGTCATTTACCATCATATTCCTCAGCATACATCCAGGCTTCAGCAAAATCATGTTAGATTAAAGGTCCGGTCTTTGCCTTAGTGTTGTGCTCATTTTCATGCAGAGTTTCAATGTCTTTTATATTCAAATTGTGATGAATAGCCTATGGGGGGGTTTGTGCATGCATTTGTACTGGACCATCACAGCACAAATGTTAGAAACAAGTTTTTTAATAACAGTCAATCATTAATGTTTATATAAACTCAATCAAGAGACGTTGAAAGTACCCCTAGTACAGGTGTATGGAACCCAGAACAAGGAGAGCCACTATCCTGCATGTTTTAGAAGTTTCCCAGCTTCAACATACCTGATTTTAATCAGCAGGTGATTAACAGGCTTCTACAGAGCCTGATGAGCTGCTGAACAGGTGAATCAACTGCGTTGAAGCAGGAAACTTCTAAAACGTGCTGGATAGCGGCTCTCTAGGACCAGAGTTCCCTACCCCTGCCCTAGCAGCTGGCTCCATGACAAATAAGTCCCCCTAATGTAAATGAGTGGGACATTAAAATGTAAAATTACACCTTCTGAAACATTTCCCCAGATTTTTACTCTTGTTTGTTTGTTTTTGCCTTTTTCTATTTTCTTTTAGCTGTAATCATTTATTTGATGCTTGGAAAACAACATGATTGTTGTCCTGGGTGGTAGGTGGGACAACACATCATAGCATCACCCATAAATGGGATTACACGTCCTCAACTTTTCAACAGCTGAGGAAGATGGAGACACTAACCATTATAAATACATGGTAATGTTGCTAACTTCTGTCACAGAAAGGAAATAAGGAAGGTATTTTCTAAATACTTCTACACCAAGGTCAGGCATAATGGGAGTGGATGTATGAAAATCCTGAAGGATAAAAATGCCTGCACTTTTAAATACCCTTTGGTGGTCAGGGTGGGGGCAGTTTTGTAGTTAGTAGCCAATTATAATTAATAAGGTAACATAATCCAACTTACTCTTAGAATCAAGAAATCAGTAAAGTAACTAAGGTACCTTTTAAAGGATTCATCTGTAATCAGAATACTTTAACAAGATAACTGTGGCAGTACTGCTTATACATGTTTCAAAACTCAGGTGATTTCTGTAAAACCAACATATATTATATATCCAGCCTTAATTAATCCTAAAATGACTTTAGCACATATATTTATTACCATGATATAGGTACCAAAGTAGTTTATGACTGAGCATGTGGAAACAGAAAGATGCAATATGTGTGTGACTTCCATAAATTTCCCCCTCCTCTGACCGGTTGCTGCACTAGCTCATCTTGACAGCTCCATAGATTAAGCCTCGAGAAGCAAACGGTGCTGTTTAGTATTACATATGACCCACCGCTTGCAATGCACCAAGTGGGGAAAAAAGTAGAAGCCCGTCCCAAAACATTCTGTCAGGTCTGAGCTTCATGTTGTTTTAGAAACCCAAAATGAGAGATCCTAGGTGATGCAATTAATTTTTAACCTACTGTTCAGTAATAGAATATAAACTCCATCTTCATGATAAATAAATGGTTTGTAGTAGTTACATACGAGATGACAATGCTGGAATAAATTCAATTAAAGATATAAAACCCAACAGTGGGGTCAGTTTCTCTAGGTCATGACTGAAATTAAAAATTGCATTTGCGAGGTAGTATTAAAAAAAACTAATAATAACAAACACAAAATTTCAGCCAAAACTCTGAATATGATTACAAGAGAGCTTGCTGCATCAGGAGTCAAGAAACTGTGAGAAAGACAATTAAAACTCGAAAAAAACTCACACAGAGTCCATTGGACACCACTGACACTGCAAGGGGCTACATTTTGACCACGTGCTTGGAAATGCTCACAGGAGGATTCGCAACATCTGGATTAGTGAAGAAATGAGGAAAAGTAATCGAAAAAACACATGGTGTAAAAATGGACTCCATTAGGAACGCAGGAGGGTTAAAAATGTCTAAAAACTAATTTCCCTGCGGGAGGCACAGGGCCTCATCCTCGTGTCACAGGACTTTTGAATATGTTCCAAAGGGCGATGGTGGCAGAGGAGTTAAGTGGCCACCTTGCAATCGGAAGGTCGCAGGTTCATATCCCGCTCAGTCTGTTGCTGTATTTGTGTCCTTGGGCAAGAGACTTAACCCATCTTGCCTGCTGGTGGTGGTCAGAGGGACTGGTGGGGCCAGAGCTCGCAGCCTCACCCTTGTCAGTGCGCCCCAGGGCAGCTGTAGCTGTGATGTAGCTCATCCCCACCAGCGTGTGAAGGGGTGGATGACTGATTGTGTTGTGAAGCACCTTGGGGGGTTGTAGCACCCTAAGAAGGCGCTATACAAATACAGGTCATTTACCATGTTCCAAAAAATTGCCAGCAAAATTTTTCTCAAAATAATCAAGAGATTTGGTGAGTGTTGGGAACCCTTTTCAATTTAGTTTATCATCATTTAAAAAGTGCAAGAAGTCAAGAAATTGAGAATAAAGTTAAAAAAATAATTAAGACTCTTTGGGACTAAATTACAACATCTATAAAAAAGTTGCATTATTAACCCAGCCTAGCATAACCAGACCATGTATAAAAGTTCACACTGAAGTGAGGTAAGCAGCAATGACTGTGTTTACATGCAGCCAATAACCCATTCAAAACCCAGTTATTTGCAATAACACGGTTCCGCAAGGCCATGTAAACACCGACAAAACACCCAGTTATGAGCATAACCGGGTTTTTAATAACCGGGTTATTACCCCTGGGGTAACCCTTTTCTAACCCAAATATCAGGTCATGTAAACGCGTATCAGGATTACCCTATCAAAAGGTGCGCTCTGCGCATGTTCTATTTGCAAGGAATTGGAAGTGAACATGTAGAGTTCAACCTGAGTTCAACATGGCGAAACGTAGCACACCACATTTCTGGAGCGATGAAGAAACCAGGTCAGTAACAGCACCAATGCGCAAACAAAGGCGATCACTATTAGCTCTGAACGATCCATTATCTGCGTGCTGCTGCTGTTGTTGTCGTCTTTGGATACAGGAAGAAAACAGGAAATGATGCATATTGCAGCTTAACATAGCCCGTACGTCCTGGTCCTGACGCTATGTAATCGGGATATTAAACGTTCCATGTATACAGGGTAACTCTCTCTATTTGTGCATGTAAACGGGTTATTCTGATTGTTTCAGAAACCCGAATACTGACCTTAACCCGTTCTTAACCCGAATACTGGCTGCATGTAAACGTAGTCACTGTAGTGTGATTCTTAGAAATATTCATTGGTTTTGTTGCACATTCTTTGTCCACAGCTAGTCACCATAGCTCCCAGTTCAGGAAGATACTGGCTTAAGTTTAGCTGCACTAAACATCTCTATTGAGTTAAATCAACTGTTTTTATCAGAGCACTGTGTAATTATTTCAGAGTAGCAAGAACAAATGTTGAGAATAAAATAAAAACCTGAATTCAGGGCCAGCAAATATGTAAGCACTACTGCACAAACAATTCCTGGAATGGCTAATTTGTTGAGCTAAAACACTTTCTTCTTTTGTTCCATGCAGTCTTTCCATCAGTTGTACTACACTTGCTGCTAGCTAACAAGACACTGAAACACTCAAACCTCTTAATATGACTCATAAATACCTCCAGCGTGGCCTCCACAAAGACCTGCAGGGTCTTATCCGTTTGGCTCGTTTGCAGCAAGGACCTGGTTTGTGGGCAGCAAACACAACTTCAGGATATATGTCACCTCACCTTCCTTGTCATTAAAGTTCTAGGCACCGACTCATTTGGTGGACCAAAATAACAAAACCGAGGCAGATCACAGAGCAAAACATCATAAAAGCGGTGGAAAGAAACCCAACACTTGCTGAATAACTTGTTCACGACCCCCCGACACAGAGCAGAAACGCTCCTTTTAGGTAATTGGCCTGGAGGCATCTTTTTGGCTGCTGAGACCAAAATTCTCCTTTCAGTCTAAAAAGAAAAAAAAAGTAGGAGTTGAGAGTTTAAGAAAATCTTACCTGCTCCAGCTCTGCTCCACTGAACCCTGTCCAGGACACAGACTTACTCATTTATCACCTCCCAGCTCCAACCGTCTGAGTTCATCAGGGCATCATGACTGTTTCAGAGCCTTTTCTTGTTAGGACTCCACAATGTAAGAAACAAACCCACAGAGTAAACACTGCTATTGTCAGATACGCCTCCAGAAACTTTGTCCGCCAACACAGACATAAAGAATTCAAATATTCATTTTACCTGCTACTTGTCCTCTCACCCGCGTCTGAAACATTCCACTCAGCTATTCCCTTTCTCCGAAGGATCTATAGTCATAATTTATATCATCTCATTATCACTGGCTGAAGGCAAAGGGTGGGTGCTAATGTTTTTGCCCGTGTCTGTGTGGATTTCCTGGCAATAAATCAATGGAAAGGTTTTAATGAAACATTATAAATCAATCATTACACGTCGATCTACACCTGATTAGCTGATAACAAGATAACCTCTGCAGCTAATAGACATTAGATAACACAAAAACTTAGTCCTTTTTTCCAGAAATTGAGCAGAAATTTGATATTATTGTAGGTAAAGGTTCACAGTCAAGATCAGAGACAAGAGGCTGCCCTGTGACATCTAACCCACACTGGAAATGAGCTCAACTTAGAGCTGAATATTTAGAAATGGCTCTTTGCCTGGTTTTAAAGGGAAGGGATAATCATTGAAATTGCCCCAAACCCACTGATTTCACCCCAAAGAATTCTGATAAGTATAGGGCTGGGTTAAAAAATCGATTTTGGATTGATTTCATATAAATTTTGCTAAATTGATTCATTAGGCCTAAGATCGATTTTTCCCCTTGAACCAGACACACCTGGGACCGGATCTGCAGGCACTTCCTGGTACAAATTTGTTCCAAAAACTTGCTTGATGAGTTTTGAAGGTGATTTTTTTTATGTGACTATTTTCCTGTCCTGTCTGTCTCTTAGCTGCATCTCCTCTGAATCCTCCAGAAAAACTGCTGCCTGGCTTCTTCCTTTTTCACCTCATGAGTTACTTTTGAAATAAGCAGATCAAAAAGATCTGTTGACCGCAAAAATAGCAGAGTGTGCACTGCGCTCCTGCGCCAGTGACGTCACCGAAGCACAGGAGATGAGCTCTGCAGCAGTGAAGCACGTCAGTCACAAATGAAAGACAGAAAGTACCAGATAATATGAGTGGACATGAACGATCGTGTGTTAATTATGTTTTTTTTGGTGGTACCACTTTGAGAATGTTACTGTGGCTGTGTGCAGGATGCATCTGCCCAGTGGAGCGCATCAGCAATCAGCGTTCTGCCACTCTCCATCCTCTCCGCCCAAAAGAAGACGCAGTACGCTGAGAGTCCAAATAAATATGTAATATATGTAGAAACTGGATCTTTTCTCGGGCTCCCCCTGGGTGTGTAAGTTGAGGGATTCCAGGGGAGCCCGTCACCCTTTCAGGGGAGCCAGGCTCCCTTTAGCTCGCCTGTAATTCGAACCCTGTATATACAAACTTCACATCTACTTAACAAGAAGAAGCTCGTCTAAACGAGTGAAACAGTTTTCTACCTCAGCAACACCCAAATTCTAGCCTGGTAAGCCATCCTATATATGTGAATATATATAGTCTGGCCACGACCCGTTGACGGCTCTCAGTCGTGGGGCGGGACCTTTCAAAATGTCAGCACGCAATTGGATAGCGCTAGGACCAATCAGAGTAACAAACAACGTGACGTAATCACAGCGACGGAAAAGAGGGAGGCAGCAATGGCGACTAACATCAATGATTTATGTCGTTTTTGTATGAAAAACATGTGAATATCAGGTGTACTGGGACATTGCACTACTTTGTTTGATAAAAATTAGAAGCCGCTAAGTATAGAATAGAATAGAATAGACTTTATTGATCCCACAGTGGGGAAATTCACTTGTCACAGCAGCACCATCACTCAAAAGGTTAATTAGAAGAAAGATAAAAGCAAGGATACAATCTAATATTGTAATCTTAGATCACTAAAAAAACCACAAATAAAAGATAAAAACAAACTTGGTACCAACACTATGCAGCATACTGTAAGAGACACAGACAACAATGTGAATCCGGTATTGCACAAGTATAGAACACATACTGGATATTGCATTGGTGTTATTCTGTACCAGGATGATACCAGTACAGCTTAAACTGAGGAGTTATACACTCTTACAGCAGAGTTTTACTGGTGTTCAAGCGAAGGTGGTTACGCTCACACCAGTCCACAAAGTCCATGATGACTGACCTGTACTCCTGGTCGTCCCCCTCAGACACACAGCCGACGATGGCCGAGTCATCAGAGAACTTCTGGAGGTGACAGCTGCTGGTGTTGTAGGTGAAGTCCGAGGTGTAGAAGGTGAAGAGAAAGGGTGAGAGCACTGTACCCTGCGGAGCTCCAGTGCTGCACACAACCACCTCAGACATACAGTTGTGCAGCCTCACATACTGTGGCCTGTTGGCAGTGTTAGGTGTAAATTATTACTTTGTAATGCATTACAGTAATTACATTACATTTATTGGTAACGCAGTAATGTAATGCATTACTTATGAAATTTCTGTAATATATTACTTGTTACAAAGAGAAACCAACATTAGTTACTTGCATTACAATTAACTAGGCTTCTCTCTCGCTCTCTCTTCCAAGGAAAACTCGGAGGATGCTTTTTTTATACGTGATGATGTTGCAAGGTTACGTGGACAATCACAAACGGAGAAACGGGAAAAAAGCAACATGGCAGAGGCGATGGAGGGCAAGGCGACTTTTTACGGATGGAAGTATGCACATTACTTTTCCTTTGTTGCAAGAAAGGACAAAAACGTAACAGTTTGTGTAAACATTCTAAGCAATAAAATATTTTGATACTGTGTACCTTGAGGTTATGATAGCATTTTACAAGTTTGCATTTTTCAAGGTGCTTATGTAGCACTGTTGTTAGTGCTTGTTTTACATTTCTTTTATTAAAGAAGGGTGTCAAAAAGAGATCTTCAGTGCTATTATTGAATGAAAACAACATTGCAGGTTACTTTCTGGGTGCAAAAGTAATCAGAAAGTAGTGTAATTAAGTTACTTCATGAAGTAAGTAACTAAGTAGTGTAATATATTACTTTTTGGAAAAGTAACTTGTAACATGTAATATGTTACTATTTTTGAGTAACTTCCCCAACACTGCCTGTTGGTGAGGTAGTTGATGATCCATGAGGTCAGATGTTCGTCCACTCCTGCACCCCTCATCTTCTGCTGCAGTAGGCACGGCTGGATGGTGTTGAAGGCACTGGAGAAGTCGAAGAACATGATCCTCACAGTGCTTTTTTGCATCTCGAGGTGTTTCAGAGCCCGGTGCTGCAGGTAGATGAGGGCGTCCTCCACTCCCATGTTTGGTTTATATGCAAATTGAAGTGGGTCTATTTCTGGGGTCACCACTGAATGTAGATGGGTGAGGATGAATCTCTCCATAGTCTTCATCAGGCGGGAGGTCAAGGCGACAGGTCTGTAGTGGTCTGGTTCCCTGGGATGTGATGCTTTGGGGACTGGAACCACACAGGAGGTCTTCCACAGGATGGGGACCTGCTACATGTCGAAGGCTCAGGTTGAACATGTGTGTGACCACTTCACACAGCTGGTCAGCACAGTCTTTGAGCAGTCTGGGGCTGATTCCATCAGGACCTGCTGATTTTCTGCTCTTAAGCCGCCTCAATTCTCTCCTCACCTGGTCAGATGTAACTGAGAGGGGGGAGGGAGGGGGGACTTGTTGCTGAGGATGGTTGGTGGAGGGGGGAGAAGCTGATGAATGGTGTGAAGTTGGCAGGTGGGTGGTTGGCTGGCTGACTGGAGGTGGTTGGGGGGTGGTGGTGTTGGTGGTACCTGTTGCAGCAGTGGGGGAAGTGGAGACGAAACAGGTTAAGCTCATTGGCCTGGCTCTGGTCCCCGTCAGCAGACCCACTGGCACCACTCCTCCCACTGTGACCTGTGATGTTCCTGAGGCCTCTGCGAGCACTACGAGCATAGTTCTGCTGTGTATCTGACAGACCTACGCAAGTTGGAGTCTAAATCGTCCAATGTTGATGACAAAGCCGTTTCAAACGAACATGGTTCCTGTGCTGCCGCCATGTTTGTGTTCGCGGTCACAGCTCTGATGTCATCGGCTACTCCTGCTCTGTGATTGGCCCACAATATAGAGCGCTGTGATTGGACAGCCACAGCAGTGGATCGGGCTGCGAGGGTTCCAATGAAGCGTGCCTAAACCAAACTTTGCAAAGCAAGAGTTTGGTCTAGTTCACTAGGCTACCCAATTCCAACAATATGCCGCTAAATGAAAAGAACGTAAAAAGACGCTAAATGCACATAACAAGAGAAACACGCAGTAGCGACAATGCTATATGATCCTATCCAAAAATTATTCATATTTAAGACCAGACTGAATTGAATTGAATCAAATTGAGATTAATTGATTCAGAGCCTTATGAATCAAAATCGAATCGATTTAGGAAAATGCCCACAATACCCAGCACTACTGAAAACCCAAGAAAAGGTCCCAAAAATGCGTGACAGACTATTCTGAAGTCTATATGGTAATATTTTGAGACAGACCAAAAACTGTGCATGAACTGTAAATGTCTGAACCTCAATGAGAACATGATTCTCTGCTTTTTTCTGCCTATTTTTCCTCCTTAACCTGAGTATTAAACTTGCAGACTAAAATAAAAAAAAATCCAACGTGAGCAATGAGGCCTGGGACAAAAAAAGATAGGTAAGCAGGTAGCTTTGTACCGTTTGTGTGTGAATCACTATGTGGGTGTGTGGTAAATTGCAACATGAGTTTTTTTCCCCCTCTCTTTGGAACGGTGAGGCGGCTCTCATCAGAGTGTTGTATATGTGGCGGAGTAATGGGGTCACAGTGGATGTGCGGGATCGGCAGGCTCTCTATTCCGCAGGCCCAGAGATGGAATGTGCAAGGCGAGTAGAAGAAGAAGGGTCTGAATAATGAATTCTTTTTTTCGGCGCCCTGTCTGCTTTGTGCCTCCCCACCCGCCTCCAAAACTATACTTGGATATTAAAAGGTGTCACAGGCCCTGCAGTGTTGTAGCAGAGGCAGCGGTAATGACACAGGGAGGAGGGGTGGGGTAAGAAGTTGGAGCGAAATGGGACAAGCAGCGATGTGGACTGACAGGATGATACGATAAGTCAAGTGTTTCACTGTTACCTTGCCAGACACGGTCGAGTTCTGAATTGTGGAATTATGGCAGGGTTTTCCCAGGAGGCAATGACAGGTTGAACCCTGTTTGTGGAGGACACCGTGTGGGAGGAAACGCCTGAACAATGGTCGGACAACAGCAGCCTGCTGTGTCTGCACAGTGACAAAACCTGCTTCCCTTCAGCCAGGTGACAAACAATGATCCTAATCAAATAAAATGAGCCTAACTCAAAAGGTCTAATGAAAAGCTTTCTCTAGATAAGTCTACAAACTCATGAACACTCAGTTTGCTTAATATGAACTTGACATGGCAAAATATTTGCGGTTAAGTGGGCATGAATTAATAATTTCTCACCAGCTTCAGAGCATAAAAAATTAATTAAGTTTGGAAAATGAGGCAAACTTTTTAATTGAATTGTTTGCCCAATAAGAAAACCAGCTGTTTTGAAGCCAGTGGGGAAGATCTTTATGTTTGATTGCTCTTGAGGCAGAATTTTCTGGGTGATTTTTTATGAATTTTATTTATTTTTTTACAATGCCTGATGCAAAATGTTATGAGTCTGTGCAGGTTTATCAAAAAGATTTGTTCTTACTCATTGCTTTTCTGCCTTTAAGCTAGAACAAGATGAACCAGATGGGGATTAGTCCAAAATCTGGGGGGAAAAGAGAAAATGTTTTTTTATGTTATTTCCTGGTAAAGCAATTCATGTTTCACACATACTTCTGCACCTTTGGTTAATATAATTGTATTTATCTTTTGCACACACCAAACATATTGTGGTTTTAGATTAAACTGTCTCATTGTAAAAACTTTTTTCTCTTGCCGTTTGTTTTGCAGCCTACATTTTTCTGCCTGAACTAAATCAGTTGATTACTCCATACTGTTAATTATTTCCTGTACATAGTTACATTTCACTTAAATCAAGATTTTGTTTTTCAACTTTCACCACTTTGGAACTGTAGCAACCGTGTGCCAAATATTTTTATTAATGTTTTGTTCCTCTTGAAATTTCCGTGATTTTTGAGCTGGAACTTTTTTAAAAATTCTAAATTGTTGCATCTAAGAGAATTGTTAATAATTAATAAAATTGTTAATATAACAATTTAGATGATTCTTTCATAAACTTAATGTATACATTGATGGCTCTTAGTAAAAACAGAAAGTGACCCTCTAATCAATCAAGTTGGGGAAGATGAATGAATATTATTGGTCCACCAAAGCAATACTATTATAATGAATATAAACTGACCTCTGAGTCAGCATAAGGGAGACCAGGCTAAGCTATTTAGTACCATAAATACCATACTGTCACTAAATGAGTCTGATGGTCTAACTTTGATTGTGCACTGATCTCCAGAACTTCTTTCACAATAAGATCTTAAATATTAGGCTCTGCGTCACATCCCTGAAATCAACTTTTTCAGTGGAAGCCCCTCGTCCAGCTTGCTTCTCTGTTTTCACTCCTGTGTGCTTACTGGACTTTGAGAAGTCGATTGGCTCCACAAAGCCAACTGGTTCACTTGGAGACACTCTCCCGCCTAGACTGGTGTGGGATCTTGTCTCCACGCTGGGCCCAGCACTTTTGAACATTGTGAACACTAGTTTGACTACTGGAGTGTTCCCCACAGCTTTAAAACAAGCGGTTGTACAGCCGATTTTGAAAAAGCCTGGTTTGGACCACTACAGTTATGATAACTTTCACCCTATCTCAAAGGTCCCCTTTTTGTCTAAGGTGCTTGAAAAGATAGTCCATTTGCAAATCTCAGACCACTTTGAAAACAACACATTACTTGATAAATTCCAATCAGCGTTCAGACCATGCCACAGCACTGAATCAGCCCTCATTCGTGTCCTAAAAGACATTTTGGTCGCATCAGACTCTGGGTCTTCTGTTTTGCTACTCCTATTAGACCTGTCTGCGGCATTTCATACTGTAGATCATGCATCTTGTTGCAACGTTTGGAGTCATGGGTGGGAGTAGCGGGTAATGCCTTAGAAGGGTTTCGCTCATACTTATCCAATAGATCGTTCAGTGTTCAGATTGGTGACTGTTCCTCCCCCTGTGTCTCACTACACTGGGGTGTCCCGCAGGGCTCTGTATTGGGACCTCTACTTTTCCGTATTTATGTTCTACCTTTGGGTAACATTCTGAAAAGCTTTGGTCTCAACTACCATATACAGTATGTGCTGATGATTGTGCCAGCTGTATGTCACAGTGGACAAACCAAATGCTTCCTCCATGCTTTCGGAGTGTTTGACCATGGTGAAAGGTTAGATGCTAACTTTTTGCGGCTCAATGAGGCTAAAACTGAAGCAACCTTTTTTGACCTGCGAAGTGTCTCCAATGTCAATCTCTCACAGAACTTTCCTGATCTCAATTTTAAAGACTGTGTGACTAACCTTGGGGTCAAATTGGATAGTCGTCTCTCAATGGTTCCTCAAATAAACACTGTGGTAAAATCATGCTTCTTCCAGTTGCGTCGACTAACACGTCTGAAACCAATCCTTAAGAGGAGGCACTAAGAGTCAGTGATTCATACGTTTATAACCTCCCGCCTTGACTATGCCAACCCTCTCCTAATCGGCACCCTTGTCTCATCTCTGAATCGCCTCCAGGTTGTTCAGAATGCCGCCGCCAGGTTTTTGACAAACACCAGCTGCCGTAGTCATATTACTCCTGTCCTTGTACAGCTTCACTGGCTTCCTGTTGTTTTTAGAGTTTGTTTTAAGATTTTAATTTTCATGTTTAAAGCTTTTCAATGTCCTGGCACCACTCTATCTCTCTGAGCTTCTTGCTCCTTATGTACCTGGGCGTTCACTGAGGTCTGCTGATCTCCTACTGCTCTCCACGCCCCAAATGAGATATAAATCATGGGGGGAGAGGGCATTTATGTGTGCTGCCCCTACTCTTTGGAATGCACTTCCGCTGTTGGTTAGACAGGCTCCTTACCTCTTTTAAGTCTCGTTTAAAAACTCATTTTTATGATTTGGCCTTTGGTCTGTGACTTTATGATTTTATGATCATGTCTGTGATTATATCTAATATTTGATTTTATCTTGTGATCTTTTGTTTGTCAATCTGTTTTTATTTCATTGTGTTGCAATGTACTTCATGGGAAGCACTTTGGTCAGCTCTCACGCTGAGTGTAAATGTGCTATACAAATAAACTGGTATGTATGGTATGACAGGAATGTGTGTATCATTTTGTTAAGATGAATGCACATTCAGCCTTAAATCATCTTATTTTTCTTTATAAAACTTCACTTTTTATGAAGGACAGCTGACAGAAGTCCAGTTTTCAGGTCAGCTTGGGCGTGGAGTCTCACACATGCATTTATGGAGACGTTTTCCTTTCAGACGTCTCTGTTGCAGCAATTCCCCACCAGGACAACAGAGGGCGTGACACTTTTCTTAGGGTCCTGCCACCATTGCAGCCATGTCTCCGGTCTATGTAGTGTATTTACTATTGTGTATTTATATTGTCTTTATGTATTTTAGAGACTTTTGAACACAAATATATTTTTGCCTCATTCTCCCCCACCTCTTCATGCAGTTGCTATACTTCCAAACATACGTTTACCACAATTTCATTCCACAAATTAAAAGTCTGCTGTGTCTCTTTGTACTTCTTCAGTGAACAGTTGTGTAAATGTTCATATCGTCAAAGCAGTTTTTGATCTGCTCTGTGTGAGCCTCTGGATATCTTTAGCAGGCTTTTTTTTCTTTTTGGAATGGCGGTGCTGTTGCAGAATTTAAAAGGAAATGGTGCGCTGACCAATCACAGGCTTGCTCTTTCCCTTGCTTTCGACAGACAATTAAAAACAATTGGCATGTCTTTGTCACTGTGTTGTGGGTCTACCACAGAGAGCTTGCATCAATGGATCATGGCGTTGCATGAGTCCGTACCGCCTCAGACGTATAAACCAGGCTTTACATGCATGTTTTTGTTCTGTGGGAAGATACTGGAGTACCCAGAGAAAATCCTTGCATAAATGGGGATAAGACGCTAACTCCACGCTGAAAGACTGCAGCTGAGTTTTTCACCTGTGGCCTTTTTACTGAGCGTCAACAGTACTACCGACTGTGCAACCATGCAGGTCAGTTTGTGGTCCTGCTGCATACTAAATCTAAATAAAAGCTAAAAACTTGATTATTGATGAATACTTTGTTTTGTACTTAACCTTTTCCATTTTAAAAAGATTTGGATTTATTTGTTTTGTTAGAACTCACATGGGAAAAAAATCTCACCCTATTGTTTTATATTATAATAAAACAGCCAGTACTGGCAGATCAGAATGAAATCATTGCTTAATTGCAGTTTTGGACCTAGCAGAATCTGAGGTCCTCAAATGATCCTTGGACCAATCTATGGACATCCCTGTGTTTCAGAAAAGACGTCAAAATGGCCCAAACAATGTTGAGTGCATGTATAAGAATAAGGAATCTTAAAACACTGGTGCTGTAACTGTGTGTAAAAGCCTTAAATCCCAGTCACAGCAGAATGAACATTTTCATCTGTCTTATTGAATCTGATATGAAGAATCTGTTCTGAAAAGACGAAAGTGCTTCAGATCTAAAAGCCTGCAAATTCTCTCAATAGAAATCAATTCTTTAGATGAATATAATGCGAGGCTCTTGAAGATGGCTCAGCAACATTTATCTTTCAGACATTTTTAAGCAGAGCATGTCTGGCATCCTATAATATTAAATAACACCCTGATAAAGTAGAGCAGATTTAGTGGACTCACACTATAAATCACTTCCAATCACTGTGGTACAAGCTCAAAATAAGCAGCAGTCTGATTACCTATTCAACACATTGCCAATCAGCTGGACTGCAGGACAAATGCAGCTAAAATGGACATGGATTGTTTAAACACTTGTCCTCAGTCCAGTTTGTGGACTTGTCGGTTTTAGATTTCTTTTTGATACCCTAGCTGCTGGTACATTGCATGGCCCTTGTCTGGATGCTCGTCGTCTCTGACAGAACAAATTAAGCTGAAACGACAGACAAAAGACCAAATGGTTCCCTAATGGCACAAAGGGAAGTGCTGTTAATGAAAGTCTCTTGTTGTGATAATGTGACAGTGAAGCCTACCATAAAAATGCAGTCTGTTGAGTTTATTTAGCATGCTAACAGGACAGGTTTTCAGCCCTGCTGCGTGAGATAAAGGTAAGAAGTTGTCATAATTACAAATGTGCTGCAGCTTTTGAGCTTTTCCAGCTTTAAAAATGAAGTGTAAAACACATTTGTTGCTTCAACCATGATCTAATTTGAGGTGAGTCGAGTTTTAGAAGGAATGTATTAACCATCTGCTTAAAATGAGAACTCTAATTAATGGGATGACAACTTTATTAACACGTGCAGAGGAAAGGGTGTCTTGATTAAGAGCGAGTGGCTGATTTACATCCTTGTATGTGCGTCTCACCCACCCTGCTCTTTCTAATGTGTTGCAGTGGAACTTACTTCCCAGGGGACGCTGTCAGAAGCTGTCAGCAGCTGTTAGAGTGTTTTCTGCCTGTCCTCTGAAAACTATTCATTGTTCATGGAGCTGACAGTTATTTGCAGTGAGTGGGTGGTCAGCGGGAGGATTATTGCCACAGTGCTTGGGGGAGAAAAAAAATGTT
Organism: Aphyosemion australe; assembly: GCA_006937985.1. Lineage (NCBI taxonomy): Eukaryota > Metazoa > Chordata > Actinopteri > Cyprinodontiformes > Nothobranchiidae > Aphyosemion > Aphyosemion australe. Next base: position 1,095,182 of record SSNS01000106.1, on the reverse strand, counting down.
ATCCAGTGCAAGAACATTTATAAGACCTTGTTTATGTTTGTCCTTCATACATTTGTTCTGTGTTGAGCTAAGCCATCACACTTTATGCAGCTCATAACGAGGTGGACAGCATTTAGCACGAGGCAAAACTTGGTAATTCAACTTCTGAAAGCTCAGTCCAATCCAGTCGACGATGCCAGAACACAGAAACAAGTGTTACAAGTGTTTTGCTCTGACTGGAGCAGAAACGTATGCATACTTGAAGACAGTGATTTTCTAAAGCAGTTATTAATTGACCTTTTGCTGCTCTGCCCAATTTTTGTCTTCCGCGTAGACAGCAATTGCATTTAAACCTCTGGTTCAGTGCTCACATTGTTTGCACACACAGCAGCTACACTGAGTCTATCTGATGGTTTTTATAATACAGCGTCTGACTCATTAGAGACTGGGAGGATCGTGTGTAAAGGTTCCCTACCCTGCAGAGTCTCGACATGTAATGAAAGAAAAGTGAAGTGAAATAATGTACTGGTGTGAATCAGCTCTGGGGCTGCATGGGGCAGTTGGTAGCACTGTTGCCTCACAGTAGCTACGTTTACATGGGCACAAGTAATCGGATTGAACGCCCTATCGAATCAAAAATTCATCATGTAAACATGTCAATCGGAATATTCTGATCCGATTCGGCCTGATCTGAATGAAATTTCATTCCGATTGAGAGAGGTGGTTTTGTCCGATCGTCAATCCGATTGGCGTCCATGTACACAGCCATTCGGATTGTTGGGGTAAAATAATGCCCACTGCGCATGTGTGCAACTTCAGCGTGCCCTCTTTTTGCCTCTGCGCATGCTCAGGACAGATCGAAAACATGGCGGGCGGTGAACAGAAGTGGTCTGTTGCTGACACTATTTTTTACTGGAAATACTACGGAGCTCAATATTACTGAACGTAATATTATACTAAAAATGCCGAGTTATACACTCAAGTGCATCTAAAGTGTATCTAAAGATGCAGGAAGCGGGAATTCACCGAAGTTAGAGAATAAGCAAATAAAATGCAAAGGAAAAGACGTGCGGACAAGATGGCGTTTGTTTACAATTTCTCTTCCGGGAAAGACAAGTCTGCGCATGCGCAAGCTATGGTGCGTGCATCGCGGCGTGATCGGATCATTCCAGTTAGTGTCCATGTAAACAGGGATTTTTGTAAACGTAGCCAGTGAGACGGTTGCAGGTTTGAATTCTGACTGCAGCCATTTTGCATGTTCTCCTCATACATGGGCGGGTTTTCTCCATGCAGGTTTTCTGGCTTCATCCTACAGACCTAGAAGAGGCATGTTAGCTTAAGTGGAGACTCTAAACTGTCCCTGTGTGTGTGTGTGTGTGTGTGTGTGTGTGTGTGTGTGTGTGTGAGTGAGAGAGAGAGAGAGAGAGTGAGTGAGTGAGTCTGTGATGAACTGTTGACCTGTCCAGGGTGTCACCCATGTTGTCTGATGACTGCTGGACATAAGCAGTGCCCTGCAACCTTAAGTGGTAAAGATTAAGTGAGTTAGAGCGTGAACCAAGTACCGTACTGTTATGAGTCTGCACACATCAGATCCCTAAAGCCTAATTTATACTTCTCCGTTTTTGTCAGTACGGATGGACGGACCGCCATGATTCGTCGTTGCAAGAGCTCTCCAGCAGGCTTGCAAGGTCGGACGGAGTCCAGCTCTCCTTTCTAAACATCCGTCCAACGAGATGGAGAGCGCAAGCTTCTGATTGGTCAGAACGCCGCTTCTTTAAATACGTCACCAGCTCCGCCATCACCGCCTCAAAAAATAAAAAGAGAGCCGACGATATCTAGCGGCAAACACGGAGCAGCTTGAAGAATACCTCGCGGTAAAACTCCGAAAATATGAACGTTTTATTCACTCGTGACTGGAGGAGTATAAAGATGCGCAGCAAGCGTTTTATTCGTGGACGGAAATGACGGGAAACGTGGGTTTAGAGATGGCGAGCGCATGAAGAGGTGGAGGAGAATGAGGGACAAGTTTGTCCGTGTTAAAAAGTCTCTTAAATGCAAAAAAGCACAATATAAACTGCAAATATAAACTGTAAATGCACTATTTTGGACCGGATACATGCAGGATACCCCAGAAAAGTGCTACGCCCTCTGTTGTCCTGGCGGGGAACTGCTTTGCAGCACTCTCCAGGTTACGGAGAAGTTCGAGAGCAAAACGGTTTCGTCAATGCGTGCGTGTCTCTGCCTCGGGGAGCTGACGGAGAAGTATGAGTTAGGCTTAACCCTAACCTTCATGAGGGTTTTGCACTGTTGAAGCAGCGCTTTGACCCAAATACACCAGAACCACTCACACAGCTGCCCAGGTATTTGTGTGTCCACACACGTCATCTCTTCTTTTTTTTTTTTTACACTTTTCTCCACACTCAATGACAAGGATTGTAAAGAAAGCGTTTTCGCCATGTTTATGTCAAATAAAGCAGATCCCAAAACATTGTTTACTTCCTTTCATTCTTCCTCCTCCAACCCTCATAAACCCCTGTGTGTCCTCCTACAACTATGGCAAGTCTGAAGGACAATAGACATCAACAACAACAGTCTCCGGGTCCTCTGGGTTTTCGGACTTGAAGGTCTGACGTGTTGCTACCACACGTACAGTTTGAGCAGTCAGGTTACATCCGAGCACTGGGTCTTACAGCTTTGCTCTATGAGGAAGTTGTTCAGCTTGAGATGGAGCTGAATGCTATGAGTGAAAAAGTCACACAGTGTACGCCCGGCTTTATACTAGAGCTAGGATCTGGCCCCATCTGAAAACTTAAAGGGAGCAGGTGGAGGATGAGCTGCAGTAACCAGCAAAGAGACAAAACTGCCTATGGAGGGCCAATATCCATTACTCATTCAATTAGTTCACAATTTATCTTCAGTTGATTCACAATTTAGCCTGTTCCAACTTTCTACATTTCTGGAACTTTCTGACTCATAAAAACTAAACTGAAAATAAATAAATAAATCCTATTACATCCTTGGACCATGTCTAGGTTTCTCTCTGTGTTGGTGGACATGTGTGCTTTCCATGTTTTCAAATTCCTTGGTTGCTGTTCCTTGAAAATCGGACATAGCTTGCCAGTGTACCATAATTAAAAGCTTTAAAATCTATCTGTACCTGAGAGGTGAAAAGGTTTTCTTGTAAGCCCCGCTTTAACATGATAACATGCTAACATACAATGCAGTTTAACAAATATTAATGCATGATTTAAAACTCCACAGTCTGACAGACATGCAGTTGTAATATTGTTAAATATTGCAATGAGAATGAAAATCGAGAGAGAAAAATAGATTTATTGTCATTTTACTCTCACTGTTCTGTCCTCTCACTGCATGTAACCTGTGTGCTTTATGATTTGAGAAGGTCTTGGGTGCAGCTTGTAATATGGGGCGGAGAGTGGGCACAGGGCACGACCACACCATATATGGAATGATGCCATTTTTTTCTGGAAATGAAGGGGGCGCTACTTCCGGTATCCAACAATTATTTTTGTTTTGTATTAAAACTTTATTGATAACGGCCATGAAACACAACTAATCCTTTGTAATTTATGGATTTTACTTCTTATCCACGTTGTTTTTCAACACAGGACTTTCTTAACATTATTAAACGAAACTTATTTAAGAAAAAAATGTGTGTTTACAACCATTGTAGACTTGTTCAACTTTTATCTACCGAGCATTCGGAAAAACAGATAAAGGGTAATTGCAACTAAGTTTTCAACCCCCTGACCCCTTTTGATTTCGCTCTCATTTCAAAACTACAATACTTAAACACATCAAACTTAGACTTAACTATTCTACACTGAAAGCAGTATCCTAAAAAACTGTTTGTGATTCATGAGACCTTTATTTGATTTGTGAAAGCCCAATAAAGACTAGTTTCAGCACCTTTTTTGCATTTGAATCACATTAGAACTGGTCCAGCTCAGAAACCATATGAAGCCCTAGTTTATTTGTACTGTACATATTTTTTTTACACATTTGAAAATACACAAGATTATAGCCAGGACTAATTTACATCTTCAGTCCCTCAGGATGGTGATGCCAGCCACACGTACATTTAAAAAAACATCATTATACAGTGGTTCTAAAAAAATACCATCATTAAAATTTTATACATATATATATATATAACATGTCATTTAAAATTGATAAATGGTTTGGAAAACCAAGACTGAGGCACAGTGAGCGTGGCCAGGTGGAGGAGAGATAAGAGAATAAGTGACTAAGGAAAGATGAACATATTATTCATGTAAAAAATAAGAAGAAGATTCATCCTTCATAACTGAATGTCTTTTGTTGCAGGGTGAGAGGAGCTCCTTTTGCAGCTGAGGGCAAACATAGACAATTCTCTGAACTACAACAAAAGCTGATTAATAAAAATGTTTGAAGTTTTACACTTTTTATTTTGTTTAACTAGAACCTGTTTTATTGCAGCAACCACTAACTCACCCATACATTAACACACAAGTCTAAACTTTAATCCTGCTTAAGGCTTCTTTAATTCTGTCCTATGTCTGCATCTAGTGTAGAAATATTGACACAAATTAATTTGCCCTAATAGAATAATCTAGTCTCGTTTTAAGTGTTTAAATATTGTAGATTTTGAGCTGGACCAGTTCTAATGTGATCAAGATTCCAAAAAACTACAGCTTATGCTTTCCAATAAAATCTCACAAATTAAGTAAAGGGTTCATAAATCACAAACTGGGGTTTTAGGACACTGCTGTTAATGCAGAATAATCTAGTCTTGGTTTGAAATGTTTAAGTATTGTAGTTTTAAAATTAGAGCTGAGTAAAGAGACTCAGGAAATAGAAAAATTATTTGGAATTACCCTTTAGCCCTTTTCCGAGTCTGAAGCTAGAAATGAAACTAAGATGGTTGAAAAAATATATTATTTCTTAAATGCATTTAGTTTAACAATATTTGAAAAAATTGTGTTGAAAACAACGTGGAATAAAAGTAAAACGAATGAACAAAAAATAATTTAGTTGTAACTAGTTAATGGTTGGTTTTAACAAAAACAAAACAAAACTGAGATACCGCAGTTGACATAGGAAATAGCGCCCCCTTCAGTTCCGGAAAGAAATGGCGTCATTGGTCGTGCCCGCCCAGTGCCCACTCTCCGCCCCGTGCTACAAGCTGCACCCAACTGTACTTGCTCTTTCACAGTGTTGTGACTGCACACAGGCCTTTCAGGAAAAGGAAGCCATTCTAGGCTATAGCCTTCACTTTAAACCTTTTATCAACCCTTAATAGTGCATGAGAATCTGCTCCATAGTCCTGTGACCTTGTCTGACAACTTTTTGCTGGAACTATAAGTTCAACTAAACACAAGCAATAAAACCAATGACAAAAAATAAAAGTTCTTCCACCAGAACCAAATATGGAAGTGACCATTGCTGAAGAGAAAATGAACTTATTACCAAAGTTCACTGGATTGCACTAAAGTTAGAGCTGCCTTATTAAGTGCTCAATAACTGCCAAACAAGAGCTCTTACATGTTAAAAAGGCAACAGTACCTCTAGTTTTAGTTTTCACGAGTTCTTTCTTTATTCTATGAACCTCCATCAACACATCTCTGTTGAACTCAGAGGTGCAGAATCAAAACTTAGAAGTCCTGGAGTTACTTTAAGGATCCTCAGCTCATTAATGTCTAAATGGTGAAGCTGATGAAGCTAGGCGTGTTGAGATTGGTGCAGCCTTGTTCTCTGGGAATCACCAGCATCACTTGGGCAGATGGCAGAAGAAAGCAGCTGTGACTAAGGGATGTACAGAGGAACCACAGAGCGAGCTAAGCCTATGCAGCTGTGTCAGTGACACAGCCCCAAGATAGAGGTGTAGAGAGAAATAAGTCAATGGAAAAACAAGAGAATCTCCTAATGAATACTATTCATCCCCAAAGTCAAGGGAAACTCATCATCTCTCCTAGCTCACACAAACCAAGCCTTTATCACTCATCTTTCTTTCCTGTTTGTTTTTATTCAGGTTTGCAGAACTTCTAAACCAATCTCACAACTTCTTCTTAAACTGCTCTGACTAGTTTTTCCTCTGATATCTCCAAGTACCAAAACGCATAGTCCAGGGACACTTTAGGCTCTTTCCTCATCCCAGTTGATGTGCTTTTTGGCAGAAGGGATGCATAAGAATGAGCATTTAGCAGCGTTTGGAGTCCAACTGGGGGGGCCTAGCTTGAGAAATGAGCTGGCATTTGCAGATAGGCAGGCACAGACTGATGGAGTCACTCTGAGGGGTTCTGAGGGAAATTTTCACTGCTTTTCTTGGGGGTAAATCATGCTGCTCGGTAAAAGGGTGTGAGCACTGAGGGATGAGGCACAAGGCAGCCTGAGTCTGGGACTTCTGCTGAGCCCGATATTAATATGAGCCAAGATGTCTGCTCTGCCATATGATTTTGTTATCTCCTGCCATCCTTTTACTTCTCACTTAACTTTGGATCTGACTGAGAATAGACTATTTTTTTACTGCGTGTGTTTGCCAGAGGGAAACACACATTGCACATATCCCTTTCCATTTGATTAAAAGATGATACATTTGCAGCTATTGCTGTTAACCAGGAATGAAAACAAAGTAAAGTCGACTATCTTTAACAACGCTCTTTTCCCTTCGCTTTCCTTTTTGAAAAGTGTAGTAGATGATCTTTTCCAAAACATTTGAAGTTCTTTGGAGAGATTCAGAATGACAGCCTGAGTTGTTATGCTTGGAAAAACAGCCATTTCTAATTAAGCATGGTTTCCAGCTGAATGGGTAAACAGGGAAGGTTCCAAATGGTTGTCATTAACGGCTAAAGTCAGAGTGCACAAGTTAGGAAACTACTTAAATGGCTCAGTTCATCAAAAGATAAGGGAAAAAACATAAGCTGGAGTACATCTGCATATTTATTATTAAAGGTTATGCAGGTACAAGTCTTAATGTTTCAGTGGCAAAAAAATGCAACATTTAGTATTTCTGTTTAATTTGCTGTTAAAACTGAAATCAATTAGCGTTAGGGTCAGGGCAATGCTATGCAAAAGCTACAGATACAGCATCTCAGACACGAGGAGACAGCAGCAACAGAGCACTGAAGATTTTTGAACCTCCAGTGATCAAATTGGATCAGAAATTTAGTATTTTTTAATGCAGCCTTTCCATCTGCACAAAGTGAGGGGAAAACTGATATGATTGGGGGAAAGTGGATCAAACAGGCCATCTGCTTCTTGCACTGCAGCTAATGCAGTCATCTAACCAATTTTCTTGCTGCAATCCTTGAAATGGCATTTTTTTATCAGTTTTACTTGGATTGCTTCTTACATTTCTTTTACTGTTTTAATGAGGGATAATGAGTACGCTTCCACTCGACAGAACTGCTAAAATACAAGACTGTTTGGCTCAACAAGACTGCCATCTTTGTCCTACGGGCGATGGTGGCAGAGGAGTTAAGTGGCCGCCTTGCAATCGGAAGGTCGCAGGTTTGCGTCCCGCTCAGTCTGTCGCTGTCGTCGTGTCCTTGGGCAAGACACTTAACCCACCTTGCCTGCTGGTGGTGGTCGGAGGGACCGGTGGCGCCAGTGTACGGCAGGTCCCGCCTCTGTCAGTGGGCCTACAATGTAGCTCATCCCCACCAGCGTGTGAATGTGTGTGTGAATGGGTGGATGACTGATTGTGTTGTGAAGCGCCTTGGGGGGTTGTAGAACTCTAAGAAGGCGCTATACAAATACAGGCCATTTACCATTTAGTTTCCCCGATTCATTAAAGCTGTGGTCCATGTACGTAGTGGGACCTCATCAAGGAGGGACGGGGGGGATTTTGAAATTCGAATGCCCCCCACCCCCCCTTGTTTTCTGGAAAGAGCTGAAAGCCACGCCTCATACTGCACACGTAAACAAAAATAGAGTTTTTGCACTAAGGGAGGGGTGGGCAAAGCTGGTCCTCCAGTGCCACTGTGGCTGCATGTTTTTGATATGTTCCTGCTCAAACACACCTGATTCTAACAGCTGAATTTTTCTCCTCAACTGTCATTGGGTTCTGCAGGAGCTGCTAATCATTCATTTTAATCGCATCTGCAGTGTTCAAGCAGGGAAACAACTAAAATCGGCACTTGTAGCCCATCTTTGATAACGTTACAACAGGCTAAAACAATTGTTTGATGTAGCGTAATGTTGAACACTACGCTTTGTTTTGCTGCAGAGGCCAGGGGAGGGATTTAAGGAAAATATAAATTCTGAAAGATTACCTACTTTATGTCATAGAACAGAGAAACGTTGTCAAATTTAAGCATTTCAAAGTTGCTATAAAATGTTTAGACAATGTATCCCAGCCTTAAAGGGACACTAGTCCGTTTTGGCATGTTTTTAGCACCCCCTAGTGTTCGTTGGCAAAACCGAAAGTAAAACTTATCTCTCCTCGCTGCTCGTTCGTCTTTTTAACACCTGCTGAAATGTACTCCCAGCCTTCTATAGTTTCTACGGGAGTGGTTCATCACTAAATCAAACAAATCAGCTGTGTTCATGATCTAAAACATGCAGGAAACATGCTGGAAGCAGACTGCAGATCCAGGTAGGTCAAGCTGAATTTTTCTAAGTCCCAACAGACCGGACCGGCAACTGTGAAGTTGCAAGTGGAATATTCTGCCCACAGGGGGCGACAGGGTCTGGGTGGCCTTTCATTCACCCTGTAAAGGGTCATTTTAGCACATGCTGGCTCAAGAAAATTATTTAAAAATATTAAAAAGTTGCAAAGTGTCCCTTTAACAAATTTTCCAAACTGCATTTCCTCAGCAGGGTCCCTATTTCCAATGGTCTTCAGGTGAGAGGTGGGGCCACTCCTTGGACAGGTTGCCAGTCAGTAACAGGGCCACATATAGACAAAAAACAGTCAGATAATCACTTACACCTAAGAACAATTTAGGGTTGCCTATAAACCTAACATGCATGTTTTTAGTCTGTAGGAGGAAGCCGGAGTACTCAAAGGAAACCCACACATGCATGGGGAGAACATGCTACCTCTGTGCAAATAGACTGCAGCCAGGATTCAAACATACAACTCTCTCACTGCCAACTGTGCCACATGCAGCCCCGAGCAGTTTCAGATGCACTAAACTGAAAAATAACTTCCTCTTAAAACCCTTTACAACAGGAGCTCCAAGTTAAAAAATGTGCTTATCTTAAAAAAAAAAATCTTTCAGAACACTAGAAGGTCATTCAAGTAATATGCTGGTGAAGGTTCTCAGTCATCCAGGTCATGGTAATCCAAGGGGTTCAAATGAAGGCAACTGGACTTCTTTGGTTTCTTGAAGACGTTTCGCTTCTCATCCGAGGAGCTTTGTCAATTCTGACTGGAATATGGAGGAGGAGGAGGACTCAGGTTTCACCTTTCCAGCACCTACAATGCAGCGTTGAACCAAGTTCCAAAACAGTTTCAGTCCAGTTCACACCCTCCTGCATCTAATCAAAACAACGACTCACAAACAATAGAGGCTAACGAGGCTAACGACTCATCAAGAGGTAGGGAGGAGGGGCATTCACAGGCAGATGCTGCTCGTTGAGCAACAATAGACAGCTACAGTTTATAAGATCGACCCTCCCATATTCCAGTCAGAATTGACAAAGCTCCTCGGATGAGAAGCGAAACGTCTTCAAGAAACCAAAGAAGTCCAGTTGCCTTCATTTGAACCCCTTGGGTCATTCAAGTAACATGCAATCTGCTTTCAGCTCTTAAGAACAGAGTCACTGCTTGGTGCATTATGTTTTTGCTTTGCAGACTGACATCAAGTCATTTTATATTTGTATATTTATTATACAGTAAGGTAAGGCAAAGCAGCTTTATTTCTATAGCACATTTCATACACAGAGACAATTCAATGTGCTTTCCATTTAGCAAGAATGGCAAGATTAATGCAATAAAANNNNAATCTGCTTTCAGCTCTTAAGAACAGAGTCACTGCTTGGTGCATTATGTTTTTGCTTTGCAGACTGACATCAAGTCATTTTATATTTGTATATTTATTATACAGTAAGGTAAGGCAAAGCAGCTTTATTTCTATAGCACATTTCATACACAGAGACAATTCAATGTGCTTTCCATTTAGCAAGAATGGCAAGATTAATGCAATAAAATCAACGTGTGTTGATAAGGAATTGAGTGTTTAATTCCTTTGTAATTGACTGAAATGATAAATAATATCTGCAAAAATGTAACAATAAATAAAATATTTCAATAACCATGATTTGTTTCTTCAGACTAGTAATGATACCAAATGTTCATACTGTTTCATCCCCATGTGTGATTATTTAGCTCAATGAGGGATTTTGTGTGCTTGTGTTTGTGTGTGCCTGCTTGAGTGTAAAAAGGCTGAATCATTTACAGTCAGAGGGGTCACTTATTGACTGAATCAAATCCCCTGACAGGGCCCAGACAGAAGGAAAGCTTAACAAGATTACTGTTATATATAGCAGCAGTAATGGGAACCTCTCTGGAGATTCTGGCGCTGCTGATTTGTGCCCTGCTACCCAGATTTGAACATTTTGCACAACGCCTTTCTCCGCCGGGAAACTCCTGATGCATTATAGCTGCGATGGATCAATCAATCTCCCCACTCCCCGCTTACCGGTCTCTGTGCTCGCTGCCTGCCAGGACAGTGATTCCTCAGGCTGCACGTCCTGATTGTGTGATGCCCAGGCATGCCTGTCCACCTCCACTGCCAGTTAGGGGAATCACTAACAGAACGGGCACCTTGTTGGTCTCAGCCTTAATGCTGGTCGAGTCAGGTTAGGCAGAAGAGCTAAAAATCAAAAAGAGGTGAAGGTAAGGAGGTTCGTATTAGAAAACGCACCTCTGACATGCTTGTTTTGATTAATGGACCTTTCTCCACTGGTGAGTGACGAATTATCCGAGACCTGGACACCTCATTTGTCATTGTCAGCCCCAGGACCGTTTGTGTTGCGTTTCCAGTCCAACAGCCAGTTGTGCTACCATCTTTGCCCTTATCGCTCCCACCTGCTCCTGGAGATTTACGGGTAAAGGAGTGAGGAGAGTGGAGGATGACGCAAAACACCTGAGGTGGAGGTGCCACCACTTTTATTCAGAGATGGCATTCAGATTCCCTAGTGGCAGGATTTAACGCATGTTGACTTAAAAAAGCTGGACTCAAAATGCTGTGTTTATCCACCAAGCCATTGTCACACAACTGAAGTTAACTGGGGCAATAAAAACAAGGAGGGAATAAAAATTCAAATAACTAATAGTTGACCTTAGTTGTTATCTAAGCCAAAGGCTTTACTTGTCTTCAAGGAAACCAAGTTTAACCAACAGTAATTCAGTCAGAGACGATGTCCAGAAGCAACAAAAATAAAACATCTTATGAGTTACCAAGAGTGAGTTTATGTGAGAAGACCTCACTGTGATAGATTTTGTGGAAGATAAAAGCTACACACATGTATACCCACTAACTCTAACCAGTTCTACGCTCCGTCTCATGTTCATGTTCCCTTTCTCCGGCTCACGCACTCCTTCCTGTACACATAAGCAAAGGGAAAGTTTTTCAAGCAGCGTGTCATTCTTTGACAGGACAGCGGACTGAGCTGAACCAGTGATGGATGGGAAGTGGACAGCTGTTGACAGGTAGAGAGCAGCGGGGGGACAAGTGCCCAGCGGAGACACACCTAATTCCCAGGTCTTATATTGTCAATAAACAGCAGCCAGTGGCACTCAATTAGAGGGCTTTATTGACTATGCTGCTTGGCCCGTGTCAGATGTCAGCTGGTGACACAGCATGATGTCCTCTGCCAGCATTTTCCCTGAGATTACTGAAAATTGAGAAATCAAAAGAAGATTGTGGAAATTGAGAACATAAATAAAAAAGAGGTAAGCTGAAGGAGGATTTGGGGAGATAGAGGGAATAGGTGGAGTAAGATTTGATACATTGGCCTTTTTCACAGAAACAAGTAGAGCCTGTGTAAACCAGACAGTGTGTTTTGACACTAACTACAAAAACTAGCTTCAAAAATGTATTTGTGAGACCTGCAAACACTATTGTAGAAGAAACTTTCCATTTACATCAATTTCACATTAAAACATTTAAAACTGATGTTTTTTTTGCAACACAAATAGCAACATTTTTCTCTGGTGCATGTTGGTATTGTGACACTATGACATAGCTAGTTCTGTAGATTCACTAAAGCAGCTTTAAATGTAACTTTTTATAAAGAACAAAATTAGTTGACTACTGTGGAATTTTTTATATAGTTTAACCTTTTAATGAACTGGTATTTTAGAGAATGGGGATGTTTTAAGATGTTTTGAGTGGCTTGGCGTTTTTGTATTTCATGGTAGAATGCTGGTCTATCCTGGTCCTCCAGGGCCTCTAGCCAGCATGTTTTAGATTTTTACATGCTCCAACACACCTGATTCAATGGGTGAATCTTTGTTCAGCACATCATGAAGCTTTATAGATGCCTGGTAATCACCCACAAACAAAGATCAGGTGTGTTGTAGAAGAAGAACCCTCTAACAAGTAGGATGTTGATCCTTCAGGATCAGGATTGGACACCACTGGTCTTGGATGTTTATTTGTCTTTTCATAGACACTTCCTGTTTTGCTGTTGGAAGTAGGAAAATAATCCATGCAAAAAAGGCTAAAAAAACCTTTTTCAGACAACTTCAAGTTGATAGCTTCCACAGTTTTTTGGGAATGTGTCTGCTTTTCCTTTCTCTAATCATATTGCCCACTGTGTCTATCAAACTTAAGTGAAAATAAAGAAAACACATTCCATACTTCCTGTTTAATCCTCAGGGGAAAACCAACCCAAAAAAGTGGACTCCTGCTGAAAAAAGCATAGCCCAGCATAGCTGGCTACCAGCATATGTTGTGTTTTGGTGCTGGTATGCTGGTCCAGCATGCAACGCTAGTCCAGCACTGGACCAGCTGGTCCGCCAGCTAAACCAGCACCAAAACACAACATATGCTGGTAACACCTATGCTGGTTTATGCTTTTTTTTTTTTTTTTAACAGGGTTAGTCCTTTATGGTAGAGTTCCTATATTTAGGATTTTCTTACTGTGACCTGAAGAAAAATCTAAAAGAAAAGAAAGAAACAGACATCAGGTATGAAAACACAACTGGCGGATTTATCAGTGTTGATCATTTATGCTTCAAATATTTTGAGAGAAAAAAACAACTTGTTTTCCCTCTCTAAAGAGGTCACTGATCTTCTAACCAGTGCTTTCCCCTGTACCTTTGCAATTGTTTTTGTTTGTTTGTTTGTTTGTTTTCTTTTACTTGCTCGGGCATCATATTATTTACTCATAAAGAGGATGAAACTGAAACATCAGCTAAGTTGTCTTTTCAAAATAATTGGTTTGGAATCATTTCTGGAAGTGGCTGAATTTATTGACTCGGTCATACTAATTTATTTCAGGTTACTTTTTTTATATGAACCAACTTGTTTATGCAAAATCAAAACACAATGCTTGTTTTGAAATGGGATAAAAAGACACCATTTACCCTGTAAGCCATCCAAGTATTTTTGTAAAGACACAGCATTATGCTAATTCACAGCTTCTTCCTTTAATATATTTTTAATGTGACTAGAATGAGGTGAAATGTTTTAATGTTCAACCCATTCATTTTACCCATACAACATAACACTCTAGCACTTGGTAGTGTCTTTCTGAACCACCTTCATATTAGTCTCTGGGGTTTTTTCATCCACACTTGTTACACAGCTTACTGAGCACTGATCGGACAGAAATTATGACTGAGAATATTGATAGACAATTATTTGAAATTATTTTTGACAGGCAATATGGTGAAGTGTCCTGTGGCAATATAAGACATTCCAGGCCAATCTGGTCACATGGTAAAGCAGAAAATCAAAATCAGGTTCAAATCAAAAGGAGCAATATTTATGTACACACTGATGATCTAGCCGATCATCCAAACTCTACATGAAACCAAAATAAGTTATTTCAATACAAATAAACAAGAAATAATTTCCTATAAAACAAATCAGGGAGACAGTGATTCTATTGTTTTAAATTGATATCCAAATACAAAATTGCGTGAAGAAGCTACTCCGGGGTCGAAGGGATGTTCGCTATGGCCTGCTCTTCCCGGCAATACTTCATATCACCCACGACGGGAAGGATAAGGTGATAAGGTGACCAGTTTGGCTCTAAATCCTGGGAGGTCGCTATCATAATTGGTAATCATGAACAATTTACCATTTACCATCGAGTGAACATAAAGATTCTGCAGGGCATTCTATAATTGGGTTGGGTGAATTGTTCACACTTCCAGTTGTCCTGGTGTCGATAAACACAATCTACATGAAATTGCATTGCTGCAATAGACTTTTATTTTGAAAATTACCTAATGTTTTACACTGAAACCACATGTGAATTCCTGTCCAGCACTTTGTTCACTGCAGAAATTGACGCATCCCAGAAGCAGCTCGCGGCAAAAAAAGAACCCAATCCTATCTTTAACAGCGTGGCGTGC
>SSNS01000106.1:1051329-1071014 GCA_006937985.1 Aphyosemion australe | reverse complement strand
CTTATTTTTTGATAAAAATCTTAATAAATAAGATCAAATTGTATGAAATGTGTTAAAAACTGCTGTGTCTAATAGTGATAGATTAGTATCACCATTGAGAAATGGTTTTAGGTATTTAGATTCATTTACCTAGGAGCTATTGAAAAAAATCCCTTATTTTTTGATAAAAATCTTATTAAAAAAGATCAAATTTTATGAAATGTGTTAAAAACTGCTGTGTCTCATAGTTATAGATTAGTATCACCATTGAGAAATGATTTTAGGTATTTAGATTAATTTACCTAGGAGCTATTGAAAAAAATCACTTATTTTTTAATAGAAATCTTAATAAAAAAAAGATCAAATTGTGTGAAATATTTTTAAAACTGTTGTGTCTTGTAGATGTAGTTTAGTAACACAACTCAGAAGTAATTTTTAGTGATTTAGTCAATAAATCCGGCAGCTTTTGATTTTTTTTTGTAGTCGTTTACAAATGACTAGAAATTTGTTGATGGTCCCTAAGCGAACCACCGCTCCCGAGCGTGTCCTCGGAAGCCCAGCTAACCGCCGTCTGTGGCTCAGCGCACGGCATGAAGACTCATCGCTGACTGCAGTGAACCAATGTCTGTCGAATATCCAACTTCCAACGTCAAACTAACTTCACCGCGGTCCTAACAGTGACTTAAACACTTTGAGTATGTGACACCAACACAGAAACTTACCACAACAGAGCCTTGGCATCAGATTCAGAGGGATGGAATCACGATGAACAACAGGTGTCTGTAAAATAGAAAACCGTTTTCATTGATGATTAAAGCATTTACTAAAGCTTTAGTGAAGAACCTCACACCACAAGAACAGCTTCTGTTCTGCTGCCGTAGGCCTGCTGAACACCAGAAAACCTTTTTAACCACACAGACCTGAACTAGTCCCCCCATGTTTATGTCCCAGCCTCTTATTTTATGTTTCTTTCTTAAGTTCAACATGTATCATGCATAGTCTTTTTATTGGATGCATCTGTACGTCTCATGACTGTAAAGTAAAGATCCTTGGAGGGATAATAAAGTTGAACTGTCTCCTGCATCGAGCTTCCTCAGGGTCACGTATAGCACCGATGTGCACGTTTTTAAACGTAAAGCTGAAGCTTTGTGATCTCATTAACAGTATGAGGCAATAGACGTTTACCAGATGAGACGTTCCAGAAAAACACCTGAGTGTGCGCGTGCGTTACCACACGAGGCCGACCGTGCCAGGTCACGCAACACACCGATGAGACTCGGATATATTATTTATCCTAAAAGACTTTAACAAATCAGCAGAACTTTCACTCACGTGTTAGTCTTTTATCTTGACATATTCCCTCGTGACCGGCCCGAACTCCGTTCTATTTGCTCAAGTGAAGAGAAACGAGGCATCAGTTTACTCCCGCATTTTAATACCACTTATTATTTAGAACACATCTGCACAAAGATAATATTAAAAACCTGCCTGTGAAACGTCATTCAAGCTGCTGCCATGTTCACATTTAACCTAAAACACAGAAACACGGAGGCTTGAGTCACCCCACTAGGTTAAGCTAGCATGTTAGCTAACATGAGGCATCATAAAGTTCAGCTACCATTACAACCTGGGTTTGTAGGCTACACGGTGGGTCTATCTGACAATAAAGAGTTTCGAAGCAGTTATTTATAGGTTATTATTTATCAGTTTAGATGACATTAAAAACTATCGTCAAAAGTCAGCTTCATCACCTGTCCACTAACCATCCTCGGTTTAAATGAGAAAAATACTGATATCTTGATAAAGTCAAATGTGAAACGGCTACATTAATTTACACACTGATATTTTAAATAAAGTTCTACTTACCTTCTTGTGGAAAGTTTGCAAGGCAACCAAATATCTCTGATAAATATAAAAGTTATGTAACTGATGCGATGGAAAGATGGCAGACTGACGAGTTTATTCTTTCCTCCAAAGCTTCTCCACTAGGGGGCGCAGTTTCCACAGAAAACACGATTTTAATGTTTCACAAACTATGAATTCATGCTAACATTTTAAAACTAAGACATGTTTAGACCAGATACATTTGAAATATACACAAAATACATAAAATACATTCTTATATAGGCCTGTTTTCAGTGCAGGAAAAGCAGATGTAGCTATATGTTTAAACTACACAGGCAAGCTCACATGAAGAAAACAAGCGCACCCTGAAGAGGTTTGTCACCGCCCAGTTCCAAACAGTCTCCCATTGGCCGAGCGGTTGCTAGGAGATTATACTACCAGGTTTGCGAGCGAGCAGAAAAAATCCGTGAGCGCAGGGAACAGAGTTGTGGGAGCAGTTTTGATCCGTTCAGAGAGAAAGTTTGCACAGGTGAAGAAAATATCTGTGCAAGAAACTTAAAATCTGAGTGCAGAAAGAAGGATTTGAGGGAGAACAGAGTATATTTGAACGAGAGCAGACATTTTGAGTGCAAGCATAACAAGTTTTGAAAGCAAGGATATAAAATCCTGCTCTTAAATTTAAAATTCAAGCTCTTGATATTTGTCAGTTAAATTCCCCCATATTGTTGCTGCATCTGAATTAAGACAGAACAAAGCCCCAGTTTTCAGGTCTGTGTTCCAAACTGGGAGCAGTCCAGATGTAAAGGTTGGGCTTGTATCGAGGCAAACAATCTCACTGCCAAAGTCACAAATGAGCATCTCCTGCAGCCAAGAGGACATATGTGTGCCAAGCACAACCAATTATTGCATTAATTGGTCCAACATGTTCGAATTATTGATGATGAGAATAGAAATAACTACTGTAAAATGAATGGTTGAATGGCATATTAGTTTTATCTATTCTCACATGGATAGTTCAGATAGCTTTGCCTCTGACGCCCACGTCTACAACACAGTCATCATCTAAATACACTTAAAGCTATACAAATGAATCTGAGTCATACGTATCAACGTGGATCCGCTTCTCTTTCTCAGAAGGAAAATGTATTATGGACCATTTAGGGAACTGCCTCTTTCTAGAAGGGATAAGTATCTCACCAGTCTCAACTGGTACGTTTTTATTGGAGGATTCTGATGTTTTTTTTATATTAATCAAAGTATAAAAACAACTTATACATTAGATATGGCTTCTGTGGAGATGGGGACCCAAACACAGGTAAGATCCAAAGACAGCCAGGTAACTTTAACTTTTTCCATTCACCCACGACTGCCTCTTTCATACTCTCTTAGAAAACAAGAAGTCACGAGAGCCAACATTTAAATCCTAAACATTGTTGCTGCATCTGATGGGTAAAGCGGTTGTCCACTGATCAGAAGGTGAGAAGTTTGATCCTGAGGCCCCATAGGCCATGAGCCAAAGTATCCTTGGGCAAGATGCTGAACCCTGAAAGTTAACCCCCCCGGGCGCTGCAGATGAAAGCCCACTGCTCCTCAAGATGAGTCAAATGCACAGAAAAATTTCCCCAAATTGATCAATAAAAATATAAATTGTAATAATAAAAAATACAGAGCAGGTGTGCAGGTGGGAAGTGAAGGGAGAGACAAGAGAACAGGTGTGCTGAGTGCTGATAATTGACAGGTGAGACTAATAAACTGGAGGCAGACACAGAGACACTGGAAGAGCTGGGAGAAAATACTGAATAGTCCTGAACATAAACACAAAGGAAATAACTGAAAAATAAACTAGAAAGAACAGAAACACTAACAGAGGGGAGTAATAGTAAAATACACACACAGGGGGGAGAAATTATGATCTTAGGGAGAACTGAACCGCAGATCACACTGAAATAAACACAAAGGATCATGCCAATGCCATTAGAGAAAGACCCTGTTTCGAATTAAAAAAACAACAAACAAAAAAAACCTAGTAGAACTTACCCGTATAAATTATTTTAAGCACACAGTGGCCAAAATCAAAGGCTCTAAATGATGTTATTGCTTTTGTAGAAAGATGAGTGAAAATATGAATAAATAAATGTGAAATAAAGTCTGTGTAGCCGCCCTTAACACACTTTAAAATAAAAATAATTAAACAAATTTGTAGCACCATCATGTAAAAAAAATGCATTAAATCATGTATTTGGAATTCTACCAGGCTAACACACATACACATATTCTAATTATTTTAACAAGATTTAATTTATTACAGTTATTACATTTTGGGACATGTTTCAGAGGAGAGGGTGTTTTAGGGATAGGCATCTCCCTAGAGCTCCTCCAGGTGGCTTGTGGCGAGCTTGGAGTTCTGTGAAGCTCCTTCAAGCTTGATTTCCAGAAATTATTATTTGTATAATGGTCTGTTTGCTCCTTCACTATTTCCAGAAATGAGGTTGTATTTAAAACAGGCACAAACTAAATTAATGCTGTCATTTTTTCAAAAGCTAAATCTGTCATTGATGCATCAGAAAGGTTAACATCTGCAGTCACCTGTGCAAATTGTGCCTCTTGTTGAACGCTAAAAAAACTGTTATTTTCAAAACATGTGGTCTAAATGTGTTGTTGAATGGCAAAGAGCTCCAATTTGTTCAGGAAATCAAATATCTTGGTGTAACCTTGGATTCTATCCTAACTTTTAAAAAACAGGTGAAAAATATATCTATAATTGTTGCTTTTAAAAATCACAACTTGAGGCAAATTAGCTCATCATTAACAGAAAATGCAGCTAAGATGTTTCTTCACAGCATGATCTTCTCTCAAACTGAATATTCCATCACAAATTAGTCAATGACAAGTATAACATCTGTGAACGCCTTAGAATAACTTTTCTAAAAAGCGTTAAAAATATTTGATAGGAATGACAGTATGTGACAATCATCATTGTCACATACTGGAGAAACGTGGTATTTTGAGTTTTGCAAACCTGAGAAAGTTTAAATTGGCATGTACAGTCTATAAGGTGCTAAAAGGACTTGCCCCACCACCCCTGGCTAATTTTGTTTTGCCCATTGTTACTGGTAGGGTAACAAGAGCCTCCGATAGAGGAGACTGTGTAATACCCTCTAGATGCACCGCTTTCAGTCAGCAGGTGTTATCGATTAAAGGTGCTAAAATCAGGAATAACATCCCCGTGGCAATAAGAGACTGTTCAACATTCAGTTTATTTAAAGCCAATCTAAAACGATGGCTTAAGGGGAATCAGATCTGTGATCACTAAGCTAGGCTGGTATAGGTCAGTACTGTGTGTCAACATTTGTGTTTTGTTGCACTGCTTCTTCTTCTTATGTGTCTGTCCTATTATCGTCATTGAAAGTTTGGCTTATACACATTGTGTGAAATTGTATTTGATCATGTTGTTTTTAATTGCTGTTCTTTACTTGACCTGCCAGGGATCAAGTCTAATTCTGGCATATTTACATTTATATGTTCATGAATATGCATTGTCCCTTTTAAATATGAGATATTATAAAAGGCTGGAAATACTAAAAAAGGTGGCGAGACACCATTCCAGAAGTCATTTATGTGCTGCTGAGCAAATATAGTTGGATGACAAATGAGACAAATAACTTTTATATTTGTTTTTCAGGGTCACTGGATTTAAAAGATTTACAGCTTTGGATGGTTTTAACACTTCAGTGCACATGTTTCAAGTCATTTTTCATCTTCTTTTTAATTTCCTTGCACAAGCAGACTAAGTATTCAGTGGACAAAATATCTACACTATTAGTTGACGTCTGAATGAAGTGATTGTCTTGTTAAAAACAGAAGGGCTAGTATTTTGCTTGGCTAACCTTATAACACGGTTGCTTTCCCCACTGCAAAACAGTCAAGACCCAATTGGAGTGCTTTTTCATTCAGCTGCAGAGGCTTGTTTCCACTTCATTGTTAGGACAATGGGTCAAAGCTGTGTTGTAGATTAAACTGTGCAAATAAATAAGAAAAGGCGAGCGAGCGGCAGCTTGGTTTGGGGAAAATCAATGGGGTCAAACAAGGAAGAAACTAGCAGCAGTAGGAAGGAGCACGGAGGGCAACAGTGAGACAGAAGTGGAAAGAGCTGTTGGTAATCAAGTGAGCCATCAGCTGCATGTTAAACCCACGGGAAGTGTTTCCCTCGAGGAAATGAGTGTTCACGGGCACAGTGTGGGTTCATCTCCTCCAACTGAAGCCTGCATCAAGTATTTGCTCTGTGCATGACAACGTTTAAAAAGTAAGATTTCATTCAAATGATCAGATTTTTTGGCATTTGAACTTATTTACCTTATATCAAGACAAAAAACATAAAATCTTTATTTAACGTTACAAAAAAAAGATTACATCACTTCCAACTTCCCAGTTTTGTCTTCTGTTCCAGATTGCTGCGTCTAACAAACAATCCTTTACAAAAAAAAAAGTGGTAGAGCAAGAAGGATGTCGTTTCTGCAAAATCCATAGCAGTGGCATAAATTCAATAAAGGTGAAATTCTGTTTGTGGCCCAGAAACAATGAGATGGGTCTTATTAAGTAAAAATGGGGAAACAGTGAGAGTGGAAAAGCTCTTGCAATTGCATTAGGACTGGATCTGGGAGAGCTGGTGCAATAATGGCACGGAAGGTTGGGTCGGATTACAAGAGAATGGTAAAGGGTTTAGTGGACAGGGGAGGTCCACAGAGAGCAACACCAACTGACTGAGAGGCTAAATTACAATTATGAAAGATATTGGATGTGTTGAAAATGGAGTGAATTGGAAATGGAGGGTGAAACGGGGAAAGTTAGAAAAGTTGTGGACATGTTTGGCAAAGTGTGAAACCAATGTGGGGGGGTTTACATTACTGAGGTTCATGTTGACACACATTTGAGATTTGCATCATTGTCAGTGAAATCTGGAAAATTACCATTTGTTTTATGTTTTACATGTTTTCTTGTCACAGAAGAGCATTCTGAAAAAAAGGAAACAATCTAACATGGAAATTAGCTGTGTTCTGTGTTCTTCGATGTTTTCTGAATAAATGACCATGTGATTGCGTATTTGATTAGTTTTGTAGTTGTCTCAAGACATCAGTAGTATTCCGCACCTCTGCGTCAGTTTTTACTAATATGGTCTGTAGTTCCAGAAATCTTTGGTTAAGGATGTAAAAGGGGAAAAGGAACAAATGTCTTCCTACCTGCTCTTTCCCTTTCTGCAATACCAGCATCATCTTTGTGTCAAGTTTTTTTTAAAAAACATTTTACTGAACCATTATCAGGATTGGATGTCCTGTGTTCATTGTGTTTTTTGTTTTTGGGGTGGGGGAGGGGGGTCCTAACCATAGACATGAATACGTAGATGCCCCATTGGATGCTGAAGAGCATAATAGCGTCGCCGCCATATTGGATGGGTCTCCTCACTCTCCAAAGTCAATGCAGAGTGAGCAGCTATGCTGTTTTAGTGCAGCCTACAGTCGCAACAACCGGCATACTATTGAAAACAGATCACGTGGGATTACTATTGACTTTTCTAGCCTACCTGATGGGATTTTGTATTTTAATTCATTTTAATTTTTTTGGTTTAATTAAATTTTAATTATCATGCCATACCATATGTCTGATTTTGTGAAGAAGCTTGATAAAATGTGTTTTTTAGCTGGGTAAGCACCTTCCTCAGTGGAAATGAATGCACTGGGGGCGAATGGAGACTCATCTAAGATGGCTCCAATAGGCAGCGCCAGTCCACGGGGCGTCTACGTAAATATGTAGTCCTAACTACTAAGTCACCAACATTGTTAGTTTGAGGCTTTCTCACTTTCCTGTTTGTGTTGGCCAACATCTTTTGTATTGTTTTCATTAAAACTAACCTGAATGTTGTATTTGTTTGGACTCCATATGCCATGTGTCTGCTGAGAACATTTTTATTCATGAACAATAAAAAGAGAAGAAAATTCAACATTTTCAAAAGCTTCTCCAATTTTTCTTTGTGGTCATTGCAAAAGTAACTAAATGACTCACTGGTTAAAACTAGAGACAGCAACATCATCAGATTTTATTTTCCACATCATAAGCCAGTAAATGTGGCTGAAATGGTTACTAGTCTTCCTAATGTGACATTAAACTATCAAATGTGACACACTGATGTCTTCAACACTCGAACATGTACAGGTGAAGACAAACATGTTGGACATTTACCAGCTTGGACTCCTCCTGACTCTGTTGAAACCTGTGGCATTGATCCACGCTAACCATGCTAGAATAAGAACAGAAGTCTCAAACCCACTCAGTCCCAATTTCACAGCTGATTGCTATTCACAACTTAATTCATAAACTGCCAAAACAAACAATTGTGTCTTATCTAATGTGACCCAATTTTCACTTTGGCCACAATAAATTTAATCTGTCCTTCCTAACAGGAAATGTGTGCTTTGTTTCAATTAATATGGTTTAATTCTGAACTGCGTACTTTAAAACAAACCTCTAGAAAATTGGAGAGAACATGGCGCTCTACACACCGGGAAGAGTTCTACTTATCCTGGAAAAATAGTCTAGTGCTTTATAAAAATAAGCTTCGACAAGCTAGAACTGCATATTATTCGTCACTAATTGAGGAGAATAAGAATAATCCTAAATTTCTTTTCAGTACAGTTGCCAAACTTACACAGAATCATAGCTCTGAGCCAGCTATTCCCTTAGCCTTCAGCAGCAACGACTTTATGGAATTCTTCACTAATAAAATAGTTTCTATTAGAAACAAAATCATCAGCGTCCTCCCCAACACGATTTCTTCCTTCCTGTTTTGATGCAGTTGAGCTTTCAGAGTTATCAAAAATATTAGCTTCATCTAAACCTTCAACTTGTATTTTAGACCCAATCCCAACCAAATTATTTAAAGAAACATTTTCTTTGGTTACTGCCCCCATTTCAGATATAATTAACCTATCCTTAGTAAATGGATACGTACCGCAGGAGTTTAAGGTTGCTGTAATTAAACCTCTACTTAAGAAACCCTCTCTGGATCCAGATGACCTAATGAATTATAGACCAATATCTAATCTCCCATTTTTATCTAAAGTCCTTGAGAAAATTGTGGCCAATCGAGTATGTGAGCATCTAAACACTAATGATCTGTTTGAGGAATTTCAGTCAGGTTTTAGAGAGTATCACAGCACTGAAACCGCATTAGTGAAAGTTACAAATGATATTCTCACGGCCTCAGATAAAAATCTTGTGTCTGTTCTGGTCTTGTTGGACCTCAGTGCTGCTTTTGACACAGTCGATCACAATATTCTCTTAGAAAGGCTTGAACATGTTGTAGGGATCAAAGGAACAGCGCTAGGCTGGTTTAAATCTTATTTATCTGACAGATTTCAGTTTGTTCATGTACATGAGAAATCTTCTTCATTCTCTAGAGTTACTTGTGGAGTACCACAGGGTTCAGTACTTGGACCAATTCTTTTCACTATATATATGCTTCCAATTGGTAAAATCATTAGACAACATGGGATAAACTTCCACTGTTATGCTGATGATACTCAGTTATATTTATCCATAAACCCTGATGAACCTAATCAGTTAGGTAGACTACAGGCTTGTCTTAAAGACATAAAAATCTGGATGACTCTAAACTTTCTGCTGCTAAATCCAGACAAGACTGAAGTTATCATCTTTGGTCCAGAACCTCAGAAAAGGAAACTGCTTAGTCAGTCACCTGATCTAAACGGTATTAAATTAGCCTCCGAGAACAAAGTAAAGAACCTCGGTGTAATCTTTGACCAGGACATGTCATTCAAATCCCATGTTAAACAGGTTTGTAGGATTTCCTTTTTCCACCTTCGGAATATTGCTAAGATTAGAAGCATCCTTTCCAGGAGTGATGCTGAAAAACTGGTTCATGCATTTATTACCTCAAGGTTGGATTACTGCAATTCATTACTATCAGGAGGTCCACAGAATGTAGTCAAAAGTCTTCAGCTGGTCCAAAATGCTGCAGCTAGAGTTCTGATGAGAATTAAAAAGAGAGACCACATCTCTCCTGTTTTAGCTTCCCTACATTGGCTGCCTGTTAAATTTAGAATAGATTTTAAGATCCTCCTTCTCACATATAAAGCTCTTAATAATCAAGCTCCATCATACATCAGTGATCTGATTGTTCCATATGTTCCTAACAGAGCACTTCGCTCTCAGACTGCAGGTTTACTGGTGGTTCCTAGAATATCTAAAAGTAGGATGGGAGGCAGATCNTCAGTGGCGGCCGGTGAGTTTTTTTTTGGGTGGGGCGCTAACCACATATCACCACTAGGGGACGCCAAATTACCATTGATTCTTATGCATCAGCGTCACACAACTGACGGTCACAGTAGCGCTTCCGGCAACAAAGTTATTCAAAAAGTCATCTTTTTGACAAAAACGTTCTTAATATTCATCCATTCACCCATATATTACACAAACTGCACACACGCTTAAGGGGAGTAGGCTAATCTAATCAATAGAATCCACTTTCTACCAACACCCAATAAGCTGTAAAAAAACGTGAGGCCGTAAAATAGACGCTACACGTATCCAGAAAAACACACAGTGACACAACGCAAGATATTCACAGAAGCAGGCGTTTATATTAAAGCAAGAAGAATAGAAGTACCACTCTTAGTTCAAACCGTATGGAGCGGTGCTAGCCGCTAACGAGGCAGCATGCTAATTTCCTGAAGCCAAAAGCTAAAATGAGGCTTACCTGCAGGTTATGGCCATAATTCGTGTGGTGTAGTAAAAACAATCCACTCGGTTCGTGAAGTTCTACATCCTGAGCTGATCAGACTGTTTGCTGGCATTGTTTTGCTGGGAAAATATCCTTGTGTAACTTCTCCCTCTGTCCTGCGTTTGTTGCTTTATTTTAATGTCCGGCTGGTCGGGTCCAAGCTCTTTAAGGCCAAGTTTTTCCTGTTGTGTCCTCCTACTAAACGGATCGCTTTTCAAAGACGCAACTGTATTTGTTTTCTCCATAGTCGAGGTGTGCGCGGCAGCAGCTACAACAACAAACTGAACTAGCACGACGCGCTAGCCTGTGGAAAGTTTTCCCCTCAGGGCGGGGTGAACAACCTGACCAATCAGCGATCTCCTCCCCCTGGTCTGAGCAGAATTCACCCGGTGAGGCGGCGACGATCGCTAAAAGATGCGACCAACCGCTCTCCTATTCTTTCTCGTTGTGGACGGTTTGGGGACCCACTGCACATGCGCCAGTTAGCCCATATTAAGTCAATGGTAAAGATTGCTGCGCCCGCGAGAGGACACGTGACAAGTACGTCGACGATTCGGCCGTGTTAAAAGTAAAAAGAACATTATTAAACACAGATTACACACAGCACTTAGTCCATATGGTGTGTATAGATCGTTTAGTTTACTTTTTATGTTTTTTTAAATATATTTTGTGATTCCTATCTTCTTCTTCTCCTTCCTGTGAGTGGTGGGGCGGCGCCCTAGCGCCCCCTATGGACGAGCCGCCACTGATATATATATATATATATATTAGGGGTGCAACGGTACGCGGTAAAATCCCGGACCGTTCGGTCCTCCCTGCACGGGACAATCTACCCTCGTGTACCGCGGGACTTCGGTTTTGCCATTATTTTCGCGCTGGTCCTTTTATTTCATGCTTTACATGGCACCAGGGTGCGTTTGTCTGTCCAGGCAGATGAATTTCATTCTGTGTGCCTGCACTAGTCTCGTCTGAAGCTGCTCACAGCAGACCCCCTCCCTACCCGCGAGTAAATATCCAGTCACAGGTTTGACCCGCCCCACTGAGCTGAAAGTTTGAGCAAAACAAGCGCTACAGAGAGAAACTTAGCCACGGCGACATGCGACGCGCCGTCTTCAAACAAACCTTCCGTGTGGGAACATTTCTGGTGTGCAGTTGAATATAAAGACGAGGAGAGAAAACGGTGAACTCAGAGGCTCGCTTTATTTGACACCACAACCACAACCCCTCACACAACACACTCCCGAGTCGGGACCTTCCTCGGACATCCTACAATTCCAAATTACGCGTCCCTCCCGGTCCTGCTTCGGTCGCCCTAGCCTCTCACTGACACCACATTGAAAAGGCATTTTAAAAGTGACATTTCTGTTGGTCTCTGAACATATTATTACACACTGGACTACAAGTAATACATCTGAATAGTTATATTATTGTGTGAATAAAATAAAGTTTGGAAATTTCAGCTTTTCTTAAGCTTTTCTACACTTCAAAGTGGATCGAAACCGGACCGAAACCGTGACCCAAAAACCGAGGTACNCCCCAGTGAGCCGTAGCGGATGGCTGCTCATACTGAGCCAGGATCCTCTGGAGGTTTCTTCCTGTTAAAAGGGAGTTTTCCTTCCCACTGTCGCTAAATGCTTGCTTAGTATGAGGATTGTACCAACACAATGACACTAGTCAGTGTCTTGATGCAATCTGCTGGGTCCCTTATATAGGAAACTTTTTTACTGATTGGCTTATGAACTGAACTGTATTGAAATGTTTACTTTGTGAAGTGCCTTGAGATGACTCTTGTCGTGATTTGGCGCTATAGAAATAAACTGAATTGAATTGAATTGAATATGGGTCGTGCTGATTGCATTAGCATTTCAACTCAGTTCACTTCTTGACCAAACAAACTGTTGATCACTGCACTACTTCTTCATTGTGGTCTACAATGTGGTGACCTGAACCTCGTTTGGTGCAGCAATCTTAGCTCATGCTTTTGGAAATGATCAGTTTTAGAGAACATTGTCACAATTATTTAACTCTGTTAACTAAATTCTGTCTCCAAGCTTCATTTCTACAGTTGCTGACTTTTAATAAATATGCAATACCATGTCCCAGTGGGGTATGTGTAACATGTATGTATATATATAATATATATATATATATTAGGGGTGCAACGGTACGCGGTAAAATCCCGGACCGTTCGGTCCTCCCTGCACGGGACAATCTACCCTCGTGTACCGCGGGACTTCGGTTTTGCCATTATTTTCGCGCTGGTCCTTTTATTTCATGCTTTACATGGCACCAGGGTGCGTTTGTCTGTCCAGGCAGATGAATTTCATTCTGTGTGCCTGCACTAGTCTCGTCTGAAGCTGCTCACAGCAGACCCCCTCCCTACCCGCGAGTAAATATCCAGTCACAGGTTTGACCCGCCCCACTGAGCTGAAAGTTTGAGCAAAACAAGCGCTACAGAGAGAAACTTAGCCACGGCGACATGCGACGCGCCGTCTTCAAACAAACCTTCCGTGTGGGAACATTTCTGGTGTGCAGTTGAATATAAAGACGAGGAGAGAAAACGGTGAACTCAGAGGCTCGCTTTATTTGACACCACAACCACAACCCCTCACACAACACACTCCCGAGTCGGGACCTTCCTCGGACATCCTACAATTCCAAATTACGCGTCCCTCCCGGTCCTGCTTCGGTCGCCCTAGCCTCTCACTGACACCACATTGAAAAGGCATTTTAAAAGTGACATTTCTGTTGGTCTCTGAACATATTATTACACACTGGACTACAAGTAATACATCTGAATAGTTATATTATTGTGTGAATAAAATAAAGTTTGGAAATTTCAGCTTTTCTNCCCCAGTGAGCCGTAGCGGATGGCTGCTCATACTGAGCCAGGATCCTCTGGAGGTTTCTTCCTGTTAAAAGGGAGTTTTCCTTCCCACTGTCGCTAAATGCTTGCTTAGTATGAGGATTGTACCAACACAATGACACTAGTCAGTGTCTTGATGCAATCTGCTGGGTCCCTTATATAGGAAACTTTTTTACTGATTGGCTTATGAACTGAACTGTATTGAAATGTTTACTTTGTGAAGTGCCTTGAGATGACTCTTGTCGTGATTTGGCGCTATAGAAATAAACTGAATTGAATTGAATTGAATATGGGTCGTGCTGATTGCATTAGCATTTCAACTCAGTTCACTTCTTGACCAAACAAACTGTTGATCACTGCACTACTTCTTCATTGTGGTCTACAATGTGGTGACCTGAACCTCGTTTGGTGCAGCAATCTTAGCTCATGCTTTTGGAAATGATCAGTTTTAGAGAACATTGTCACAATTATTTAACTCTGTTAACTAAATTCTGTCTCCAAGCTTCATTTCTACAGTTGCTGACTTTTAATAAATATGCAATACCATGTCCCAGTGGGGTATGTGTAACATGTATGTATATATATATCAGTGGCGGCCGGTGAGTTTTTTTTTGGGTGGGGCGCTAACCACATATCACCACTAGGGGACGCCAAATTACCATTGATTCTTATGCATCAGCGTCACACAACTGACGGTCACAGTAGCGCTTCCGGCAACAAAGTTATTCAAAAAGTCATCTTTTTGACAAAAACGTTCTTAATATTCATCCATTCACCCATATATTACACAAACTGCACACACGCTTAAGGGGAGTAGGCTAATCTAATCAATAGAATCCACTTTCTACCAACACCCAAATAAGCTGTAAAAAACGTGAGGCCGTAAAATAGACGCTACACGTATCCAGAAAAACACACAGTGACACAACGCAAGATATTCACAGAAGCAGGCGTTTATATTAAAGCAAGAAGAATAGAAGTAACACTCTTAGTTCAAACCGTATGGAGCGGTGCTAGCCGCTAACGAGGCAGCATGCTAATTTCCTGAAGCCAAAAGCTAAAATGAGGCTTACCTGCAGGTTATGGCCATAATTCGTGTGGTGTAGTAAAAACAATCCACTCGGTTCGTGAAGTTCTACATCCTGAGCTGATCAGACTGTTTGCTGGCATTGTTTTGCTGGGAAAATATCCTTGTGTAACTTCTCCCTCTGTCCTGCGTTTGTTGCTTTATTTTAATGTCCGGCTGGTCGGGTCCAAGCTCTTTAAGGCCAAGTTTTTCCTGTTGTGTCCTCCTACTAAACGGATCGCTTTTCAAAGACGCAACTGTATTTGTTTTCTCCATAGTCGAGGTGTGCGCGGCAGCAGCTACAACAACAAACTGAACTAGCACGACGCGCTAGCCTGTGGAAAGTTTTCCCCTCAGGGCGGGGTGAACAACCTGACCAATCAGCGATCTCCTCCCCCTGGTCTGAGCAGAATTCACCCGGTGAGGCGGCGACGATCGCTAAAAGATGCGACCAACCGCTCTCCTATTCTTTCTCGTTGTGGACGGTTTGGGGACCCACTGCACATGCGCCAGTTAGCCCATATTAAGTCAATGGTAAAGATTGCTGCGCCCGCGAGAGGACACGTGACAAGTACGTCGACGATTCGGCCGTGTTAAAAGTAAAAAGAACATTATTAAACACAGATTACACACAGCACTTAGTCCATATGGTGTGTATAGATCGTTTAGTTTACTTTTTATGTTTTTTTAAATATATTTTGTGATTCCTATCTTCTTCTTCTCCTTCCTGTGAGTGGTGGGGCGGCGCCCTAGCGCCCCCTATGGACGAGCCGCCACTGGTNATATATATATATATATTAGGGGTGCAACGGTACGCGGTAAAATCCCGGACCGTTCGGTCCTCCCTGCACGGGACAATCTACCCTCGTGTACCGCGGGACTTCGGTTTTGCCATTATTTTCGCGCTGGTCCTTTTATTTCATGCTTTACATGGCACCAGGGTGCGTTTGTCTGTCCAGGCAGATGAATTTCATTCTGTGTGCCTGCACTAGTCTCGTCTGAAGCTGCTCACAGCAGACCCCCTCCCTACCCGCGAGTAAATATCCAGTCACAGGTTTGACCCGCCCCACTGAGCTGAAAGTTTGAGCAAAACAAGCGCTACAGAGAGAAACTTAGCCACGGCGACATGCGACGCGCCGTCTTCAAACAAACCTTCCGTGTGGGAACATTTCTGGTGTGCAGTTGAATATAAAGACGAGGAGAGAAAACGGTGAACTCAGAGGCTCACTTTACAACCACAACCCCTCACACAACACACTCCCGAGTCGGGACCTTCCTCGGACATCCTACAATTCCAAATTACGCGTCCCTCCCCGGTCCTGCTTCGGTCGCCCTAGCCTCTCACTGACACCACATTGAAAAGGCGTTTTAAAAGTGACATTTCTGTTGGTGTCTGAACATATTATTACACACTGGACTACAAGTAATACATCTGAATAGTTATATTATTGTGTGAATAAAATAAAGTTTGGAAATTTCAGCTTTTCTTAAGCTTTTCTACACTTCAAAGTGGATCGAAACCGGACCGAAACCGTGACCCAAAAACCGAGGTACGGACCGAACCGTGGGGAAAGTGGACCGTTGCACCCCTAATATATATATATATATATATATATATATATATATATATATATAGTTCTCAATGGAATTTGAGTTTCTTGGACATACAGTACATCCCGAATTTGGGTGTTTTTTTTCCCTGAGTCACTTGGTTTTCACTTCTGCCTTATGTCACAATACTTCATGATCCATGTAGTTCAGCACCAAATGGTTTGTGGACGGTTGGAAAAGGTTATTTGCAGCTGTTGTTTAGGTTCCATTCTTTATTCATGGCTGTCCTGAGGCAAGTTTGTGAGTGATTCCACTCCCTTAGCTGAGAAGCAACCCCACACACGTTTGGCACACATATTTTCATCTCTAAACAATTAATTTTTTGAAGAATCCCCAAAAAAGATTAGCTGGTGAATAAGTCCCATTCTTATCTATCTTTATAGACTCAAAAGTCGCTGTATCCTTTAAGTAGATTTTGGTTTAACTCACAAAGACATCCCAATAAATTGAATAATCAGTGCAAAAGAGCACATAAACTGCACACAAACACTGCTACTAATACGTTTTTAAAAGAAAAATGAACCTGTTAGAATTTCATCTGCACACCTGTGTTCAACTTATATGTTGGCCAAGGATCAACGGTCCCTCAGAAAATAAGCAAAAGCGTAAAAAAAATTAGAAAATGTAATTTAGAGAAAACAGAATCAAATGAAATGTCTGTCTGATTTTCAAGTTCCTAGTAAGCTGAAAACTTTAAGACATTTTCTTTGTAATTCAAGGAAAACCGGTTTTATTAAACCACACTTTTGAGAGCTCCTTAAAGAACCTTCAGCTGTAAGAGGACTCAACCTCGAAGTAGTGTCTGTTTAGTACGACTCTGGTTTCTCAATGGCATCCTGATGTCTAGCCTCGCTGCCTGGATGTCTGCTATCCCTGGAGAAAGTGAGTGCCACTCGCTCAGTGTCCTTGTGTCAGTTAGGGCACGACACGTATCAATATGTGGAAATACACTTTCAGTTTCAACAGGAGATGAAACTAAACCAAATGAATCAAGTTGTTCAATGCTCGCCTCACCTTCTGCCAAATGACAATGTGGCTGAAGACATTAAACAGCAATAACAGACTGGCACAGAGTGAAAATCTACTCCCTGGCTGCTGCTCTCTTATTGTCGCGCTCATCTCTTAGGAGTTGCAGCAATACTATATGTCTTCGTTGTTATTGATCTGGAGAGGAAAATATTTCAGTAGTTTAAGTAAATGGAAAGTGATTAATGATCTGTGTTTGAAAGGTCTGGTTTCTCACTTGACTCATAGCTGCTTCTTGGGGAAGTTATCAAACATGAATGGCTCAAGTGTTATTTGCGAAAACAGTCTTTGCAATTAGACCGTTATTGCAATTAATGACGAGAAGCGTCAGCTGGCAGAAACTCTGTAAAGGTTGTTTGTGATGAAACTTATTGGGAAACTTTAAAATGATAGTTTCCTCATGTATAGC
Source organism: Aphyosemion australe (assembly GCA_006937985.1). NCBI lineage: Eukaryota > Metazoa > Chordata > Actinopteri > Cyprinodontiformes > Nothobranchiidae > Aphyosemion > Aphyosemion australe. The sequence goes on along the minus strand of SSNS01000106.1, from coordinate 1,053,418 downwards.
TACACTTTTTTATCTAACGATTCTAAACTTATGCTGCTCTCAAAAACCCATTAAAACCCTCTCATCTCCTCCATGTTGCCATGTTTTCTATTAGCAACAACTTCCTCTTACACAGGATGTTGTTTTCTGGATGGCGACTATTACAGGTTGTTTGGTGGAGACCCAAGGGGTTAGGTGGTCTCTCATACTTGCAGCTCTTATCCAAAGTGATTTCGACAGCCACATTAAAATGCAAATTCATGTCTGTGCGCTCTTTGCCATTTTTGTCACTTCTTTTCTCCTTGTGTGGCATGTTGAGGGGAAAGGAATTAGAGCGCTGGCCCTGGGGTTGAATATTCAAATGGCCACCTGATTTCCCAGCAGAGCACAACCAGCCAGGTTTCCATTTACATAGTTCCTTTTCAACATTTAGCGCCCATCAACACTGACTGACTCAACCTCAACTATCCACTCGACCATTTATAGAACCTTCAACTCAGAGAGTCAAAAAGTGAACTAGCGTGCACCTAAAATACAAAAACGCAAAAAAAAAAACCTTCCCATAGCTAATAATCAGTGAGAATTCCTTATTAAAATGCTGTGGGAAACGGTTGTACCACTGGTTCTAAATGTTTGTTGTTTGTTGGAAGAGGTCATCACATTCTTGTAGCACCAGCAGGGTTACAAGGGTTGGACTTGCCAATTAGCCATAATTAGTATATTATGCAAAATATGAGCACAAAAGGACAAGTAATCAAGCTAATAATGGACAGGAAACACTTGTTGCTCCATTTCTCACTATTTAAAAAATCTTATTAATTTTCTTTTTACAGCAGGGAAGAAAACGTGTTTTGTGTTTATTATAGTAGCTTATCTTCTTTGATATAATAACGACTCACATATAAACTAATTTCAAACATCTTTTTATTTAGAGAAAGATTGAAGAAATATTTAGTCTTCACTTTAGTATTTGATTGGCATTGCCCACTTATTTGCTTAGTTTCCTCTATGTGGCTTGTTGATTGGCAACATTTTGGCAATCATATGTTATTCTTTAATCCTGTACATACGCTGCTTTCTGGTCCACATGGATGAGGTCTGGGTTGTCCACACTTTGGATCTTTCCTGGACTAAAGATGGGAAGTATGGTTATTTTTTTTAGAGAGATTTAGCTAGTTTGGATTACAGCTCCCAATTGGTTCTATGTTTATTATGACTCTAAACATAACCCACCTTACCAATGATTTCTGCAGACTCACTTCTTGCAATCTTTTCTTTGATTGGTGTGATGCATATTTGTTTCCAAACATCATTGTCCATGGCATGGTTTCATCTATCTATAGCACCATCTCAGCATACACATTTCAATTACATAAAAAGCTTACATATGCGTTGCTCTGCAGCACTAAGTTATAAAGTGGGGCGAGATGGGTGGTGTCGGGAAATAATATTTTTTACCTGTTGTACCTTTAATTTTAGAACTTAGAATCCAGGGAATCAAATATATTAATCACTTCTCTTTTCAGGTTTATTGATGCACATATGATTCTTGTACTCTTTATTGATCTGCATTTAACCATGATTTATGCATGTTTACATCAAACTGTGAGTTCCAGCGAAAGCAAGAAGGTTTTAATCTCCTGTGGAGGTTTTGAGTTTCAGTCATAAAACTGTGCAAAGGGGGAGGTGAGAACACTCTGACCTAGGGACAGATAACAGCAGCAGGAGAAGATACAGACAAGGACCAGTTCCGAGCCTGGCACCAGGAGAATCTCAGTCTCCAGGGAAAATCAGATTTATGGCCTTGGGCTCCAATAGGCGGGTCCAGGAGAAAGAATATAATCAAGTGTCTTTACTGTGAAACTTCAGATTCGCCATTATACGAGGGGAGATGGACAGAATCTCCCCGAATGTACATCGGGTTACAATAAAAGATGATTGAGTGAAATAAAGAGTGTACGTTGATTGCAACGAGGCGGTCTTCATGGCTCGTGATTTCTTATTTGATCAGAAGATCTTAACGAACCGGGAGAGTGGGAAAAGGAGAGAAAAAGTCAAATGCTGCACCAGCTCGGGGAAAGAAGAAGAACCGGAACCAGGATCACAAGGG
>SSNS01000106.1:1003146-1051240 GCA_006937985.1 Aphyosemion australe | reverse complement strand
AAGACGGACTGACGGGTTCGGATAGAAGTGTTGTTGGCTCTGGACGTGACGGTCCCACTGCGAGGCCGCCGGGCAGACGCAGACAGTCGGGTTTGAATCCCCGGGGACCTAGGGGCGCCCCTTTAAAGAACCGAGACGTGTGTTCAGCTTTCAGGACTGGCGATCCAACAGCTTTAGCCGACGGGCGAAAGTGGGGCAATAGGCCGAGCTGGGGTTGGTTACCCCGTGGAGTAGAAGCGCCACAAATTCACCTGGATTGGGCAGTTTTAAGCAAATCGTGGCTTAAATGTACATTCATAATTGGGCAGTGTAAGAGTGGCTTACTGTAAATTGTGGGCAGTTCAAAAGTAGTGGAACGGTTTCCCACACAGAAAGGACAGCAGACTCCCACCTCTGTCCTAGTGTATGCTTTGAGTGGGTGGCTGTTTTTTGTTAAGGAATGGCTGATAGTATGTTGTAGCATTTTGTCCTGGTGTTGAGGTGTGTGTGGCTACGTGGATAAATGATTAGTTATTTGTTGTCTTGGTGTGATTTGCGGTGTGCATGCAGTAACTTTGCCTGATCCTGTTGCGTTTCATGTGTGTGCTTGGAACCTGTGTGTGTGCTGCTGCTCAGTGGGCGTTGACCAACATTGAGGAGGCCTGCATGTGTGTGTGCGCTGGAGGTGTGTCTAAGGTTCTGGTTCCGAGCCGTGTGGGCTCAGGGTCTGTGTGGGCAATGCTGCTGTGGTGTCTGTCTGGAGGAGTGACTTTTCGTGTGTGTTTGCTTGAGCGGCAGCGATGGAAAGCAAAACTGGACTTTTTAAGAGTGAAAACAAATGACGCTGTTCTCTACAGGGGCTGTGTGAGCCTGGAATTAAAGCTGATATAACGTCCCTATATAGGAAAAGCTTGATTTGGCCCCAAATTGACGTTTTGTGCTATGTAAATTGAAATAAAAAGAACCACATGTGAAGTTTGATAAGTTAAATGGCAATATTATCAACGGAAAATTAACAAAAAACCCTTAATTCGGCATAGTGAACAGCACAAACGCATAATGATAATTACTTAGTTCGGCAAATACCTACTAAAATGACAAATAAATAAATGATTAGATAAAGAAAAGTGTAAAATAAAATAATTACAAGATATTTCAGTACAAATACATTAAGTTAATCTGGAGCGGAGCAAAATCAGTTGGAAAACTAAAATAAACATTATAGAATAGCAGAATACAGGAGTGTTGCAAATTAGTTAAACTTTGGACAGTTAAATGGTTAATATAAAATGATGCAGGAGACGGTAATTCTATTCCTAAATTTGAACAATACAGAAACAGATAATTCAAAAGATAATCTAGAGTCACACTGTCTGCACATGACGAATTCATTTGACAATTAGGCTGATAAAATAAATATGTGGTCTATAACAGAAGGTTAATTGCAGGATTTGATTAGACATATCTATTTGACTGGTGATAGAGGTTACTTTCTCTGAAGGACATCAAACTGTGTCTGCTTCCATCATGATTAGGATAAAATATAAGAGATTAAACACAGGGTGGTTCAATGATTGCTGGAGGTCATGTGATGGCGCTGAGACTTATATGTAATCTCTCATGGCAAAGTTAAAGGTCTGCTAATTTGTAAACAACTGAAGTACACTTTCTAATAAACATTCTTGAATTTGGTTTCCATTTCTAAATAAGGCCAAGTAAAGTGAAGGATATAAGTTCCTATTATGCATGGATTTAATCTAAACATCAGGAGTAAAAGTTTTGCTGAATGAACAGAGGATTTTTAGCTGCATGTTTTTAAATTGGATGATTTCATTTCTTGATTAGTGCATAATCTGTGGCCCTGTTGTTGGTCTTCCTTGCTGCGATGATGATGCTGGCTGGCTTGACTGTTCCTCTGGACTCTGTCATTTCTATTTAATCAGATATTAAAGATAGGGTGATATTTTAATGGATCATGGAGTGAGCTACTTTGTTTCACTGGGTGAAGGCCTGGGGGTCATAGCATGGAGCCCTGCACATGAACTTTGCTGCATAAGTCAAAAGGCTGCTTCAGCTGAGGCTGAAAGGGGGTCTGCCATCGCCCCTATGAATCACATCATGAACTGTGAACTGAACGCAAACCAACACCAAAGTTGAACAGACTGTGAAAGAAGTTGCGGTTATGGACTCAAAACTGATAACGACTGGAGGCCAGGCTCCTGAGAGCGGGGAGACACAGGAAATGAACTGTGACCTTTGGCTGGGGTCATCATAAAAACTTGAACCCAAAGGGACTTTACGATCTACTCCATGTGACGGCTCTTGGGTTTGACCCTAGTGGTGGAAAGTGCTCACTGCATGTAAGATTAGGGACTGGGTCACTTGACTGCTGCTGCTGGTTGGGAGACATGACAGAGTCTGAGTGGGCGTTGGCCTGCTGGTGTTGTTGTTTCAGGGGGGAGTGCTTTCAGAGCGGGGATGCAGATTTACAAATTTATCCAGGACTGATTGATTAGTGGAATATTTAATGGCTAAATTGCAAAACATTTGGTTAGTCTGAGAAAGGCTTGAATTTTGTTAGTCCTGAAAAACGGAAAACATATTACTAAATCCTAAATTAAGGGTGTACAAACAGAGGCATTCATATAATTAAGCATTTTAGAGTCCGAGAACAAAATCTATGAAACTCATAATCCCAAAACTAAACTATTTGTCTAAATTTTTATGTAAATTTGTCTAAATGTTAATGTGAATTTCTCAAAAACTTCTTTTTGCTTTGGAGTGAGAGTTCCATTTGGTCTGTGCAACGTCCTTGGCGCTAGTCATTAACAGCTCTGTACCAAAACATCGAGGCTAACATATAACAAACGGGACTGAATTAAACAAGCTGCTAATCCTTAAAGCAGGACAAACTGTGCTCAAATAATACAATTAACTTAGAGAGAAAACAAAACACTCAATTTTAATTATGAACTTTAAATTATCTGATGCAATACAAAAACATGACACTGTGGCTTTAACGATTTGAAGGGAAATCATATAATCTAAAAGGAGCCTTTGAATGTTTGTGAGTGTGTGTGAGTGGGGGAGTCAGTGAACTTTGACATGTGTGATGGTTTTATGGCGTGGTGTGGTGAACTGCACTTGTTGGAGCTTATCTGTCTGTGGCTGGATGTGGTTGTTGGGAGGTCTCGTGGAAGATTTATGTGGTTTATTCGGACACAGGCGATAGAGAGTTTAAATTCCAAAAGTTACCGATTCGTTTTTTGAGTTTTCTGGAACAGAACTACGGATGGTTCTGTTTCAGAAAAAGGGGGAGGTGTAAAGGGAGTACAATAAATAAGGAGGCGAGAAGGGGGGCGAAAAGAACCGAGCGCAATAATTATTCCCTATAACATGCAGAGGAAGACTATCTCAGGTTTCAGCCCCAGTATGACAGTAATGGACAATGGACTGACTGCTAGACTGGTTCCAGGACTTGTGACAAAGCACAGAGTTTAAAGGACAAACAACAAGACTCTGACAGACATGAGCTGAGGTCGGAACAACCAAAGACTTGGACTGACTGGACTCATGACATAAAGACTGAACAATGAAGCACTGAAAGCCTTGGTCAAAGTGCTCACGACGTCTGCTGCTCCGGCTGGAGTATCATCAGGATCATCGCATCAGGGTCATCTTCATCGACGTCGTCGGACGACATCAACTGGGCGTGGCTACAGGTCATCAAAAGAAAGCAGCACAGCAAAGTGGTCAGTCGGACCACCTACGCGGTGAGGGGTCATCGGAAGGAGACGCGTGGTGCAACCGGTGCCACAGGTGTCGACGCTCGCCAGCTCAGGAGACAGACCGAGGTCTCGAGGAGCTGCAACAACGATCGGGAGGTGTTGAAAGGAGGTGTGTTGATTTCTGGTGGAAACGGCCGTTTCCCCCAGTCAGCTCACCTTGAAGATTGTGTGTGAAAGGGGGTGACCTGGTTTTGAGGAGGCTAGCGGCTGTTAGCTCCGGTCAGGTTGCTCTGAAGTCAGGTGATTTGCAGAGGCTTTGAACTGTCTCTGGTCACCTAAAATAAAAAAATAAAAAAAAGCAAGAGGAGAAGAAAAGAACATTGCGAAGAGACATTCGTGCTTTCACCGGAAGAACGTGAAAGACATTCGTGATTTTGTCGGAAGACCTGCAATAACATCACTACTGGACTCAACTAATGACCAGCCTTTGATTAATATTTGATTTTAATAATTCAGAATTTGATTTGGAATAAATAGAAGGGATCTTTGAAAAAAGAACATTCTAATAAATAAAAACAAGGATAAAATTAAGGTTAAAGGTAAAGGTAAAATAATAACTAAGATTAAGGCTTAAAGGCCCAGGCTGGCTGTTTTTTCAATCTGTTTAACTTTTTCTTCCTGAACAGGTTTTTTCTAAATAATGGACTCTAAAAATTGCATTTGATCAGTTTGCTTTGTTTGTGCATGATTCTGTTGACATTTCTGATTACACTGGTCCTGTGGAGATTGTCCCTGAAACATTGATAAGGTTAAACATAATTCATAATTTGGTGACTAATTGATATTGATATTTGGTAAATTGAGCTAAGAGTTAAAATACTGGGACAAATCACATCATTTCAAAGAAAATAACATAATTTTAAAGGGTAAAGTTTCAATCATCAATTTCAAAATGCATCCTTTTGGTCGTCCAGGAGGGGCAGACAGGCCCCTAAGGTTGAAAACCTGGAAGGTTCTGATTCCAGTGGGCCTTTCCATGATCTTAATTTACAATGTTATTGCTTTCATGACTGGTGTTTTTCCATTTTCCAGAGATGCCCACCGTTCTGAACTGTTGCCTTCTGATCGTTTAGCCGCTAAGTTTGATAATCTACCAATTACATCAGCTGTGATTTCATCTAAGGGGGACTCCTTTAAGGCATTCCAGGAGAGCGTACGTAGGTTGTGTGAGCAGTCCCGTGAGGTATTTGCAGGTGTGGAAAAGGAATTAGCGGTCACATCCCGGATGGCCTCTGACAATCGCAAGGCCATAAATAAGATCCTAGATGGGAGAAGTGGTTCTGATCCAGCTGAGCCACTCCAGGCCGCTCAGCGACCTGTGACCTAGAAGACCTCGAGTCTCTGTTAGAACTATGCACGAGCGCTCCGGAGTCAGTAATCAGTAATGCTTTGGCGACGTTTGGGCATGTTTGGAAAATGGACAAGGTTTTTTTTTTTTTTCAATTAATGTTTAGGTCTATTAATGATTGTTTTTGAATTCTAATCAAGTGTGGTTGTTTTGCATTCCCGGAGTCCGAGGTCTGGTAAATGAAATGTTTTTTCAGGTTGTCAGCAGGGAGAGCCGATACATCTTGGTGCCTCTAGGGGAGTGAAGAGTCAGACTTTAAGTTGAGGGACAGCTACATCAGATAAAGATTGGGTGGACTCTGGGGTTTCAGAGTCCAAGATTGGGTGTGTCGGGAAATAATATTTTTTACCTGTTGTACCTTTAATTTTAGAACTTAGAATCCAGGGAATCAAATATATTAATCACTTTTCTTTTCAGGTTTATTGATGCACATATGATTCTTGTACTCTTTATTGATCTGCATTTAACCATGATTTATGCATGTTTACATCAAACTGTGAGTTCCAGCGAAAGCAAGAAGGTTTTAATCTCCTGTGGAGGTTTTGAGTTTCAGTCATAAAACTGTGCAAAGGGGGAGGTGAGAACACTCTGACCTAGGGACAGATAACAGCAGCAGGAGAAGATACAGACAAGGACCAGTTCCGAGCCTGGCACCAGGAGAATCTCAGTCTCCAGGGAAAATCAGATTTATGGCCTTGGGCTCCAATAGGCGGGTCCAGGAGAAAGAATATAATCAAGTGTCTTTACTGTGAAACTTCAGATTCGCCATTATACGAGGGGAGATGGACAGAATCTCCCCGAATGTACATCGGGTTACAATAAAAGATGATTGAGTGAAATAAAGAGTGTACGTTGATTGCAACGAGGCGGTCTTCATGGCTCGTGATTTCTTATTTGATCAGAAGATCTTAACGAACCGGGAGAGTGGGAAAAGGAGAGAAAAAGTCAAATGCTGCACCAGCTCGGGGAAAGAAGAAGAACCGGAACCAGGATCACAAGGGCCTGAGATGAGTGACATCAGACGAGCTGCAGAAAACCAGATTTGAGCTAAATACATCAGAGACAGAGTAACACCAATATTTTTTCCCACAACAGTGGCCATCTAGTAAAACAATCTAGAACAATGGACAACTAGGTTTACGTCATCCAATTTTTATTTAGGCTGCTTTGAAATTTAAGGTTGAGCCCAGAGTATTTAGACACCATTGTAATGGCTTCTCTCAAGGAAGTTGGTTTTGTAAAGTTGCCAGGCAGTCTCAACTGACGTGTTTCTTTTTTTATCTCTCCTCCTGCCTGGGATGACGGTGCTCAGTGTGCGGACAGCCTCACGGAAGTGTTTTTTCATAAGCCTGATTGGTTGGTGCCCCCCTGGCCACTTGGTGCCCTATGCGGAGCAGCGCCGGTGGTTGGCTGGAACAGATTTCCCAGCACACCTATCTTTCTGAAATGTTGAAAATCAAATTAAATACAATAATTATTGTTTTATTTTATTCCCAGTTAAAGCATTTATAATAAAATGAAATATACATGTATTAAAGGAAAGTTGGCTATAGTTGGCAGTGAGCAAGAATTTGCAACTTAATGTTTTTAGACAGTTTAGATCATTAGGTGATACATTCAGTCAAGGCTGTATCATTGTTTCTGCAGGCATGTCTGTTAACGTGCCGAGATTCCCTCGGGAAGAAAGGACAAGTCCTTATGGTGACCCAGAGGAAGAAGGGAACAAAACTTAAGAAAAATGGAATTCTAAAACACGGAAACTTTATTTTGAAAATGACTCATGCAATCATGCAGTTAATGTTTTTGATATGTTATTTTTAAGGTTCAAATAAAAGTTCATTTATTTTAACCTCTTTCATCCTGATCCAAAGTTGTTGAAAGCATTTCATCTTAGAGTATTCGACTGGATTGTGTCATGTGTCAGAAGGATCACTTTAAAACCTGTCAATGAGGTTATAATAAAATGTAGACAGTTGATATGGATTTATGCTTTTCCTTTTGGAGTTGTACTGCCACTATTGAGGTTGCAGCTTTATCAAGCCGAAGCAGATGCCTTCCAACCAAGTGTATACTGACATGCACAGATAAAAGAAGTACACAAATAATGTGTTGTTGACAGCAAGACTGTCTTCATTATACCCACCTCTGTCATGACTGCCCTCTTATCCTTCGTGCCTGAGCTGAATGGCTAATTACCTGTAGAAGGTGCATGGGGAGCAGTCGACCACAGTCGCCACCTGTCAGCTGGAGTGCTTCCAAATGACAAACGCCTGCAGGGCTGTGCTGCCCAGGTTGAGTCTGTGTTTTCCACTCTGTCGCCTTGCACTGCACCTCAGCATGGCAGCATCAACCTGGGGAGCAACTGTTGTCTTTACTAATTTACCCAAAATAGCTGCCTGCCTAAGGCTCTTCCATGCTGCCAGAGCAGGTGAAGAGCATCTGTTTTGAACTGCAGGGGCATGCGTAATCAAACTGCATGGTTTTGCAGGGCGTTCGTCAGGTTCTGGGCTTGTAATGAGGTATGACTGACTATTACTGACACATAACATTTATGGAAAACACTCCTAGTGACACACAAGCAATCCAGAAGAACTGGAAAGTGCAAAGCAGGCCTTTCCTGCTGTCTTGCCTCACCATGCACTTTCAGAAGAACATTTCTGCCTGTTGATAAACAATGAGAAAAAAGTTCCTGTTTAAATAAAAAGGTGATGTTTGTAAGGATTGATGAAAATGTGTTTAGTTCAGGGTATTTTTATAAAGCAATTTTTGATCACTTAACCAATAGCACAACTTGAGAATTTTACAAGAACATTTCTTACAGAAATCGTATCTGATGAAGCGCGGTTAAAAGGAGTTTGTGGTGGATTTGTTTGGAATATCTGCTCAAGTGTCATGGCTACAGCCAAGCTTCTTTAAAACCCTGATAGATGAGGGATCACAAACCTTCGTGAAGCTGAGAGCTACGAGTATTGAGCCATGTGAAGAGCTAGGATGTTGATACAACAGTGACCTTCAAACTAGAATAGATCAAAGTTAAACTAACTTCATGTATAATAAACATAGTTTAATGCTTTTTAAAGAAAAGTGTAGTTTTTACATCTATATTGATACATTTGTGATTAAAAAAAGATGGCAGTAGAATTTTTTTCTAATTATAGACTTGTGCTTTTTAGAGAAAAAGCCTTTAGGCACCATATGTGGTTCCTGGAGGCACCATGGTGCCCACGGGCACCAGGTTGGTGACCCCTGTGATAGATAAACACATATTTTACTAGAGATGTAAAACTAAACAGAATGGTGCTCTTAAAATAGACGTAGGTACCCTTAAACGGACATGTTGGTGGTGGTCAGAGGGGCCGATGGTGCAAAATGGCAGCCTTGCCTCTGTCAGAACGCCCCAGGGCGGCTGTGGCTACATAGCAGCTTACCATCACCAGCAGTGTGCGAATGTGAAAGTGTGTGAATAATTGGAAAGCGTTTTTGGTGCCTTGAAATGCGCTATATAAATCCAATCCATTATTATTATTATTATTATTATTATTATTATTATTATTATTATTATTATTATTATTATTATTATTATTATTATTATTATTTCAGCTATTCTGAAGTGTATTCAGATGTGCTGCATGCTAACAGGCAGGGCAGGCAATTGCTTGGGGTCCTCAGGCCACCAGGGGCCCCAGCGGGCAGACAAACTTTGAACCTATTGAAGACAGAGAAAAGCTGTCATTCGACACCACTGTTGACAGTCTCACACTCCATAATGGAGCCAGAGAACCCAATGGAAAATCTTGTCCCTGCCACAGTGACATGTAACAGTGTCTTTTTGTGCTGTCCTTAAATAAACCTGAACTAAACTAAAAAACATCCAATTTAAACGCTGTCTCCAAACAAAGACCATTCTGGATACTATGTACAACAGGAAAAAAAAAATTTTTTTATAACCTTTAGAGAGAAAAATGTCTCAAAATGACCAAAAACTCAATGTAAAGAAAATGTTGTTTTTCAGTCTGTCTCTTGATGGCAGTACAATGTTACCAAAAGCAGAGGTTATTGTTTTGGAACAAAATCTAATTGTATAATGTGAAGCAGTTCTCAGATGAAACGTAACAGCACTGAAACAAAATTACCCCAGCATTATGTCCAATGGGTTCACGGATCATTTCAACCTGGATGGGACAAGGGGAAACATCAGCACTTCAGAGACATACTTTGGGGAGCTTTTGTTTAGGCATAAACACATGCCCACGTATGATTCTGACAACCTGAGTCATGGAGACCCTCACTTAAATGGTTAACTGGTGCTAATGGGTACTCACATCCATACAGCTCCAGTCCAGAACATGTTCAACTGAGAGGCTGTGACAAAGTGACAGCCAAGGGACTTTAGAAGCACGTTGATGGCAGAGAAAGCACTTTTTAATGTGGCATCTGTCGCACAACAGTGTGTTCCAGCTGGAACAGAGGGCTTCAGGCCACGGGGGGGTTTGTGTAAAATATACTGCGGAGGTCACTTTCCACAACTCCACTGAACCAAACCACAAACCAGACTGCTGCATGATCTCAGCAACACACCGCCCTGAGAGAATAATAAAAACAACACGCACATATGAGAGAAAAGACACAAGCTAACGAGCCACGTCATGCAGCAGAAAACCACAGCTGAATTTAATCACATTAATTCATGACTTTATTACAGATAAACAGCATCATCATTAGGTAAGACTGGAGAATTAAATGTTGTTACTAAAAGCCTTTATAACTTTTGACGTGAAGAAGGAATAATGTGAGAATTAACAGCAGTAGAGATTCTCAGCTAATGCCTTCTTAGCTGATTTCTTTTGAACTTTTACACCTTGAGTTGATTTTCAAACATTTTTGAATGGTCCCAATTACTCTGTCATTGATAACTTTTTTCATATTATACTGTCAAGCATGCTGTCATAACATTGATGGACATTCTGACTTCTGGCAGAGTTTCATGTGCGACAATGATAAATCAAAACATCAATAATCATGACATTTTACTACCAATTTCTCGTTTTTGATTCTTGAAGTCTACTTTTTTACGCACTAAGTTTCCAGAACACGGCAAACTCTGCAGTTCAGATCAGGCCAGGCAGGAAGTCAAACATGAAAGCAATGTAAAACATCTGAAAACCTTCAAAATAAGTTACATGCAGATTTCCAGTTGTTTAAAGCAGCTGTCCGGAGTTTTCCCCTTTCAGGAATTATGTATGATTTTTCAGAAATCCATAAAAGTGATTGTCTTATCATGTAGTGTGATATAATGTAAGCAATACGTCTTTTTTTTTTTGCTAAGCCCGCCCCCTGCCCCGTAGAGCTCCGTGCAATATGAACTGAGCGCCAGTCAGAACTAACCAATAGCGTTATGCTGGTGAAGGTTCTCAGTCATCCAGGTCATGGTAATCCAAGGGGTTCAAATGAAGGCAACTGGACTTCTTTGGTTTCTTGAAGACGTTTCGCTTCTCATCCGAGGAGCTTTGTCAATTCTGACTGGAATATGGGAGGGTCGATCTTATAAACTGTAGCTGTCTATTGTTGCTCAACGAGCAGCATCTGCCTGTGAATGCCCCTCCTCCCTACCTCTTGATGAGTCGTTAGCCTCGTTAGCCTCTATTGTTTGTGAGTCGTTGTTTTGATTAGATGCAGGAGGGTGTGAACTGGACTGAAACTGTTTTGGAACTTGGTTCAAAGCTGCATTGTAGGTGCTGGAAAGGTGAAACCTGAGTCCTCCTCCTCTATTTAATGATGGTTTCTCCATTTTGACATAGATGGCTTCCTTCACTCCTCTCTCAAACCATCTATCTTCTCTGTCCAGAATGTGGACTTTGTCATCTTCAAAGGTGTGGCCCTTGTCCTTCAGGTGTAGGTGGACTGCAGAGTCTTGGCCTGAAGAGGTGGCTCTCCTGTGCTGTGCCATGCGCTTGTGTAGTTGTTGTTTAGTTTCCCCTATGTAAAGCTCTGGACAGTCCTCACTGCATTGGACTGCATATACGACGCCGCTCTGCTTCTGTTTGGGTGTCTTGTCTTTAGGATGGACCAGCCTCTGTTTGAGGGTATTGTTGGGTTTAAAGTTTACAGGGATGTTATGTTTGGAGAAAATTCTTCTCAGTTTCTCAGAGACTCCTGCCACATATGGGATGATGGTACCTCTGCGCCTGTTGTCCTTCTCTTTGCTGTTTGCTGCTGTGGATTCCTTTCTAGACTTCTTTGTTGATTTCACAAATGCCCAGTTGGGGTATCTGCAGTTTTGGAGCGCTTTCCTAACGTGTTTCTCTTCCTTTTGCTTTCCCTCAGTCTTTGTGGGGATATTCTCTGCCCGATGGTGTAGAGTCCTGATAACTGACATTTTGTGCTCCAGTGGGTGATGTGAGTCGAAATGCAAATACTGGTCTGTGTGGGTCGGTTTCCTGTAGACTTCAATGCTGAGACTTCCATCCTCTTCAATTTGCACAGCACAGTCCAAGAAGGGCAGTGTGTTGTTGTGTGCGTCCTCCCTGGTGAACTTGATGTTCTTGTCCACAGCGTTAATGTGCCTGGTGAANTACCAGCCTGAATGATGCCACGACTTAGACAGTGTTCAATGAAGTTATCACGAAGATTTGCAGGCATTTTGCTCAGAAGGCGGTCCACATGTGATCCACACATTAGCTCATAGCTATTTTGGCCCTCAAGTGTCCTTAGCATGCCCACTAGTGTCTGTACAGCTAGAGCAAATGCATCAAATCCCGCAGCATCTCCTGATTTGAATGCTGGCATGTTCAAGATAACGCCCAGTTCTGATTGGACTAGCTGTCGTGGCTGACCATACTTATCTTGGAGTGCTCGAAGTGCAGCCGTGTAGGGCTGAGGGTGGTACATGTAGGCTTTTGCTAATTGCAGCGCACTGGGAAGCTTTAGCTGACCGAGCAGCACCTGGTACTTGTAGGCTTCACCAAGATGTGCGTGGCTGCTCACTAGGTTGTCCAGAGCCATCTTAAGTAAAGCAAAGTCACTTTCACGTCCGCTTTCAAATAGGGGCAATGAAGGTCTGGGAATGCCATATACTGAGGCAATCAGTAGATCAGCTCCAGGTAGAGACATAGGACCTGGCTGGGGAACCGTAGATGCTGTAGCAACTGGATATGGCATAGGAGGGTAACCAGATGGTACTTGAAATTTAGTGTCTGGCGGAGCTGGGACATGAAAGGTCTGTGGCGGAGGGATAACTGACTGCTTTGGAAGTGACTGATGTGCAGAAGCAGACAGCAGCGGTACTGGCCAAGCGGAGGAGACACTGGCTGTTACTGTTGGTGGTGGTACCACACTTAGCTGTGATGCTATCGCTGCTGCTGGGACTGGAGCATGTTGCTGAGAGGAGAAGAGAGTCTGGCCATCAGGTAGGTTAGCTCCAAATGTGACAAAGGCAGGAGAGTCCTTTAATTGTTGGGATACTCGAGGGTGATTCAGAGTTGATGCTGTTACTGGCGAGATGACAGATTGGGCAGTATTGTTGACTGTAGAGCTAGTAGGTACAGCAACCTGCTGAGTCTTAGTAGGAGGCTGATTATTGGACTCTGGTTGGTCACTCACCCTTACTTGAGGTGGTGAGATGTAACTGTCAGGAGTCAATGGTGGGTCAGGTGCCGCATTGTCCACTTCAGTGGAGACAAGTGAGGTGACCAGTTTAGCCATCCTTAGTTTCTTCTCTGCCTCCTTTAAGCGACGGCTCCTGTCCTGCTGCTTATATAAAGCCTCTGTAGCCTGAAGTGCTTCCTCTTGTGCACGCTGAGCTTCCTTGACTTTGGTTTGCAGACGGTAATACTCCAAATCAGCTGTCGAGTCCTCTTCCAGCTGCCGCTTAAGGTCGTCTAGCTCAATTTGCCTTATCCCTTCCTCCAAAAGAGCAGACTGCACACTATCGAGTGCTTCAGAGGGAGGATAGTGGCCGATAGAAGAGACAGCTCTCATACTAGATTTAGATGTGGAGCAGGACTTGGAACTGACTGATTTCCTAGTTTGGCTTCGACGATGGCTGCTGGAGCGAGATGAAGCGGCTGTAGGATGAGGCAATAGAGGTCTGTATCCAACATCATAATCTTCTAGGTATGAGGGCAAGCGACGNGGTGTGATATAATGTAAGCAATACGTCTTTTTTTTTTTGCTAAGCCCGCCCCCTGCCCCGTAGAGCTCCGTGCAATATGAACTGAGCGCCAGTCAGAACTAACCAATAGCGTTATGCTGGTGAAGGTTCTCAGTCATCCAGGTCATGGTAATCCAAGGGGTTCAAATGAAGGCAACTGGACTTCTTTGGTTTCTTGAAGACGTTTCGCTTCTCATCCGAGGAGCTTTGTCAATTCTGACTGGAATATGGGAGGGTCGATCTTATAAACTGTAGCTGTCTATTGTTGCTCAACGAGCAGCATCTGCCTGTGAATGCCCCTCCTCCCTACCTCTTGATGAGTCGTTAGCCTCGTTAGCCTCTATTGTTTGTGAGTCGTTGTTTTGATTAGATGCAGGAGGGTGTGAACTGGACTGAAACTGTTTTGGAACTTGGTTCAAAGCTGCATTGTAGGTGCTGGAAAGGTGAAACCTGAGTCCTCCTCCTCTATTTAATGATGGTTTCTCCATTTTGACATAGATGGCTTCCTTCACTCCTCTCTCAAACCATCTATCTTCTCTGTCCAGAATGTGGACTTTGTCATCTTCAAAGGTGTGGCCCTTGTCCTTCAGGTGTAGGTGGACTGCAGAGTCTTGGCCTGAAGAGGTGGCTCTCCTGTGCTGTGCCATGCGCTTGTGTAGTTGTTGTTTAGTTTCCCCTATGTAAAGCTCTGGACAGTCCTCACTGCATTGGACTGCATATACGACGCCGCTCTGCTTCTGTTTGGGTGTCTTGTCTTTAGGATGGACCAGCCTCTGTTTGAGGGTATTGTTGGGTTTAAAGTTTACAGGGATGTTATGTTTGGAGAAAATTCTTCTCAGTTTCTCAGAGACTCCTGCCACATATGGGATGATGGTACCTCTGCGCCTGTTGTCCTTCTCTTTGCTGTTTGCTGCTGTGGATTCCTTTCTAGACTTCTTTGTTGATTTCACAAATGCCCAGTTGGGGTATCTGCAGTTTTGGAGCGCTTTCCTAACGTGTTTCTCTTCCTTTTGCTTTCCCTCAGTCTTTGTGGGGATATTCTCTGCCCGATGGTGTAGAGTCCTGATAACTGACATTTTGTGCTCCAGTGGGTGATGTGAGTCGAAATGCAAATACTGGTCTGTGTGGGTCGGTTTCCTGTAGACTTCAATGCTGAGACTTCCATCCTCTTCAATTTGCACAGCACAGTCCAAGAAGGGCAGTGTGTTGTTGTGTGCGTCCTCCCTGGTGAACTTGATGTTCTTGTCCACAGCGTTAATGTGCCTGGTGAAACCTTCTACTTCCTGCGTGAGAATTTTGACCCATGTGTCATCCACATACCTGAACCAGTGGCTTGGTGTTGGTCCCATATTCCAGTCAGAATTGACAAAGCTCCTTGGATGAGAAGCGAAACGTCTTCAAGAAACCAAAGAAGTCCAGTTGCCTTCATTTGAACCCCTTGGATAACCAATAGCGTTAGACTTCCGCTTACGTGCTATAGAGTTAAGGAAGCACCTCGGCTGATGCAGAGTTGATGAACTTTTTGCGGACAAGTAAGTCTTCAAAATATAAATATATGAAAACACAACATGACATGAGAATAATAATTGTAAAACGTGTTTTAGTTCTGTTTGTCGGCTACAGAAGCACATTCATAAACAAGAAACATGCAGTCGCCATCTTAAAAAAACAAATCGACCGACTCTTGGTGTGATATGCTTGTCAGCCACTAGATGGTGCCATCAGATAAAAGAAATACTCTGGACAGACGCTTTAACTAGCAAAAAATGTGTGTCATTTCCTGTGAAACCTCCGTAGCCGAGGTAAATAGATCAGAAAATAAACCACAGATGTTTTTGGATACATGCATCTGTCTTTCTTATTGCTCGTTATTGTAAGAACATCCAAAATCACGCGTGGTGTTGTAATCCTCTCGTGATTTTGTGACCTCGCGGGACCAGCTGTGTGGAATGCTTTCGCTCCTGTTTTGCATCTGAAACGCTCCTGGTTGGAAGGGAGCTCGCAGGTAAAACCCCTCTGTTATATTACACGCTGCTCACGTGTCTGATGGAAAGGAGGGGTAAGTAGTTCCACATAAAATGTTAGTGGTTCAATCCCGGCTACCTCACCACATGTAGAGGTGTTCTTGGGCAAGCCACTAAACCCCATATGGGACTGGCTGATTGTGACTTGTAGTGTAGGTCATTAGGTCTGTAAAAGTGCGTTAAAAATGAAGAACATTTAACATCTTACATTTTCTCCCAATCCTGGTCTTCACAGCTCCCTGTCTGGCAAGTTTCACATTTGTATCTAATCCAATTTACCTGATTCAAAGGGATTAATTACCTTGATGGCTTTTTGTCAAGTTCTCCAGAAAAACTCCTACAAAGGAACATTTTATGCCCACAAGGCTCATATTGGCTAAAAATGATCCACAATACACTAATAGCTTTTATTACCTCAAGTAACATCAAAAAGACAAAGAATTCACAAATCTAATTTACTTTTTCACATCATTTTCCTTTTCAGAACACGGTTGTATAAGATAAACATCAGACAAACCATATTGCACTCGATTTTCCCAACAACTTCATTTAGTTAGAAATATTCTATCCATTTGAATAAGTAAAAAGAATGAATAAATAGATGAAACATCTGAACGATGTAAAGGAATTTTTCATTAAACATATGAGTCATTTGGAACATCAGAAGACACATTTCAGTGAATGGAAGATGGACAAACAAGAAAACCTTTACCTCTTAGCCTCGTGCATTTAATACTTTAAAGTCAAATCTGATTTTGTTTAGTTGAGCACATGTTTAGTTGGGAAAATCGCAGATTAAACTGTGCAAATTCAAATAGGAAGGACTGTTATAAAGGTGCAGCCAGTGGAAGTAGATGTTTGGTTCACAAAATGTAAAAACATGACAGAATTTGCTGGTGAGTACAATACTTGGAAGCAGAGATTCTCAGGTACAGTTTGCTTTATCCATATCGTTTTCATTTGCATGATCAGCTTGCACAGTGAACCAACAAGAGCAAGCAAAGTGATTTACAAACAAAACAAATTATTTAAAATCACAGCAGTAAATTATTATTTAAAGGCAAAGATGGGTACTAAATATTTTAAACTATCTGTAAGTTTTAGTCTGTTTCTGTTGAAGAAAAAGGGGAAAACTGTATCAGTGACAGCCAGCTATTTTCAGGAGCAAAGACAACACGTAAAACCGAGAAGTGGTGCAGTTTTTCCATTTCTCAAGGATAAATGCCTACAGCATAGTTTTCGTTCGGACCACATTGCTACCTTTTTTGTCTTTGTAGACGACTGAAGGAAAGCAATCTTGTGAATTGGCCTCGGAAGCCCCATTAAAGTGCCTTTTAAAATGATAGTGAATTATGCTGACAAAGTAAGTGCTGCAAAAGCCTTCAGCCAAAAGGCAGAACTTTAACTTCACACAGTAAGAACAGGTGAGGAGTATTGAATTCTCATTCCATGTCCCTTGGGTGAGGAACAGAGCTAGTTGTTAAAGTTGGTCTTGTCTGGAAAAAAATGCCGTGAAAGCAGGCTGGTTAATCCTGTGGAGGACTATTGTAACACTAATGATACACCAGGTGTATTTCCTCCATCTGAGCCAACTGACCCTTAGTCACATTTATCAGGCTTTAAGGAAACTTGGCTTTGTTTATTTGCTGGAAGGAGCTAAACCAAAGCTTAGTACTTTTTGGAGGCAGATAAGGGCATCTACAAAGGTTTATGGCTGACAGAAAACAATCTATTCTTTCCTTCCTATATGGAATATAGATTTTTCATCAGCTGTCCACAGTGTCAGTGTTTACACCTTAGAGGCAATGCATTACATTGAGGTCCACATTATTCAAAAGCATCTGAAACAAATGGTTTACAGTATTCTGTGAAACAAGCACCAGGAATTTTTTCTTTGGGCCGAATGTCCTGCTCTTTTTTTGGTTTTCAGCTGGAATTTCTACCAAGAATTTGTTTTGACCAAACATGAATTCAAAGAAGAGCAACTTAAGAGCATGTTTTAAGCACTAAATACATTTAACAACTAAACCATTTGTTGAGCGTTTTGCAGATAAGAGGACATTTACTGGCCTCGTGGTTTTCTAAAGTCGTTTTAAATCAAAAAAAGTTTAGGCTGCATCAGGATTTGTGACAATCTTATAGTGATGAGATGTTGACATCTGTGTTTTTCTACAGGAATCAAGATTGTATCAGAAAATTACAGATGCTGTCCCTCCCCGCCACACACAGAACAAAAACAAAAGTCACACACGGATGAACAAACAATCAAGTCACAAAGACAAAAGTTTTATTTCCTCACCGGAGGGTGGAGGGAGAACTCAGTACTCTGACGGCCTCAGGAAAGAGTCTGTTCCCGAGTCGAGTGGCGGTAGATAGTATTGAATCTGTTTCCAGATGGTAGCAGAGTGAACAGACTGTATCAGGATATTGTCTTTTTCTGTCCTTTGGGTGTAGAGCCTAAAAAATATACCTTTCAAAAGATGATTTTCAGACTGCATGAACATCTTCATAGCTCATTTGTTCCCAGTTGAATCCCACATGACCAAGATGTATAAGAATTCTTGCTAAGAATTGCATAAGCACCAATTCAGAGTGATTCTAACCCAAATTTAACATATTTTCCTGAAGTTTAATATCTCCTGCAAGTTGGGTTATCTCTAGTTGGGTTATTTTGTCTGGCAAAAAAAATTTGGATGGAGAAAAAAAATTGAAAAAAGCAAACATGTGGAATGATTAAAATTTTAAAGAATTCTCTTTTTTATGGTACATATGTAATATATTCATTGCACATAAAGTTACATATTAATGCTTTTATTATTCATTTTGATGTTTATGGCTAATAGATAATGAAAACTCCAAATCGAGTAATTAGAATACTGTGAAAAAATGAAATACTGGAAATTCAGCTCCTCTAAATCCGAGACCATGGTCTTGAGTCTGAAAAAGGGAATGCCTTCTCCAGGTCAGGGACGAGGTCCTGCCTCAAGTGGAGGAGTTTAAGTATCTCGAGGTCTTGTTCATGAGTGAGGGAAAGATGGAGCATGAGATCGATAGGCAGATTGGTGCTGCGTCTGAAGTGATGCGGGCGTTGTACCGGTCTGTCGTGGTGAAGAGAGAGCTGAGCCAGAGGGAGAAGCTCTTGATTTACCGGTCGATCTACATTCCTACCCTCAACTATGTTCACGAGCTTTGGGTAGTGACTGAGAGAACGAGATTGCAGATACAAGCGGCCGAAATGAGTTTTCTCCGCAATGTGTCTGTGCTCTCCCTTAGGCCTGCTGCACACGAGAGCCAACAGCTGAGCTAATGGTCATTTGAGGCTGTTTGCTCAGCAGATTCCTCACTGTGTGCACCTACTTTTCTTTTTACTGAGTTTTCTGCCTCACAAGCTACCCCCCCCCCCCCCCCCCCAAAAAAAAAAAAAATCAAACCGATTTGATTTTCACCTCAGTGTCTTGTGAGGCAGAAGACTCAGTGAAAATTAGGCGCACACAGCAAGGAATCTGCTGAGCGAACGGCCTCGAATGATGATTAGCTCAGCTGTTAGCTCTCGTGCGCGGCAGGCTTTAGAGATAGGGTGAGAAGCTCGGTCATCCAGAAGGGGCTTTGAGAGGAGCCAGTTGAGGTGGCTCGAGCATCTGGTTAGGATGCCTCCCTGGTGAGGTTTTCCGGGCATGTCCAACTCGGAGGAGACCTAAAGGAAAACGATGGAGGGACTATGTTTCTCTGCTGGCCAGGGAACACCTTGGGATTCCCCCGAAGGAGTTTGCCCAAGTGGCTGGAGAGAGGGAAGTCTGGGACTCCCTGCTTAAGCTGCTGCCCCAGCAACCTGACCCCAGATAAGCAGAAAAAATGGATAGATGGATGAGTGATTTGTATTTTTTTTATCTAAAGGGTGAGGAACTAAAGTGTAGATGACCTCAGATAAATATGTCTTAGGTTATCTAATGCACACAATAAAAGTTTGCAGAAGTTATATAAATCTGAAGAGTGTTCTCTGTCTTTTCTAGTATTTTAATAAATGGCACTATTAGAGCAGAAAGCCCTAAAACGTGTTTTAATCCATACAACCCTTCAACCAAATGATGATAAATATACGTTAGAAAGTTATGCACTGAAACCTGTTTGATTTTTCTAAATGATGCATGCCTTTCTTAAGATTAATTATAAACCACAAATAATCATGTTGTAAAGGTCCAGTGAAATTTAATTGATATCAGACTGAAGTAGGTCATTATGGCAACAGAAGCTCATTGTAGCTGAAAATTGTAATTACAGCTTACAAATGGTAAACGCTTGTAGCGGAGATGTGGGCACACAGCCGAGATAGGTGCTTTAATGCACACAATTCACACAAATTACAGTTTTACACGTATTTCTGCCTGATAAAAGAAGCTACCAGTCATTTTGAATTTCAATGCAAGAACATAATCATTGTTAATTGAGAGCTAATAATGTGTTATTATCCATACTTTTAAAAAGTAAGTTAAAGTAAGTAAATTGTTAAAATGTTATTGTACTTTTTAAATGTTTCATTTAGCTGCTGAGTTGTGTCAGACCCAGTTAGTGTGGACATACTTCTCTGTACTCAAACCACCCTACATAAGAAATCACTTGTGAGTGTTGAGAGCAGCCCATGTGAAATAGGAGTGTTTGTCTACATTTCATAAAGTTAGATGACACAACATCGACTCTTTAACAGGACAGCATCAGTGCCACTTTCAGGAAACAATGATTCAATAGTTTAACACACCGTAACTAGGAAGCAAGAGCAAAAACACCATCTATCCATCCATCCATTTTCTGTAACCGCTTATCCGAGCAGGGTCGCGGGGGGCTGGTGCCTATCTCCAGAAAATATTCACATAAAAAACAAAAGAAAGTGTTTCAAAAGGAAAATGTAGGTAGATTTATCCCACTGCATGTTTGTAACTGTATAAAGCAATAACTTATAAGCGTGTAATATTTATTTATCTGATACAATTCAGATCAGCTTCAAAACTCAGTCCCTCACCCAGGGCAGTTTCAAGGCATTTTGGGGGCCAAGGCAAAGTAACCCCCCCCCCCCATCTAACTGGGCTCCCCCGGAAGCCTCTGTGTAAGTCGCACCCTGACCACAACTAAAGCCTTTAAAGCAACACAGTATGAGAAGTGCTACAAACAAAGATGATAGAAGTGTGGACTCAACAACAGCAACAGATCAGATAAAATACAAGTTAATTGTCCCTTTTTCTGGGTTGTGATTGATGCTTGTTGGTCCACCAAGTTTAATTTTCAACTAAACTAACTTGAAACTGCAAAAGGATTCCCTTTTGGAAGCAAATGCCTTGGGAAAATGTTTGATTATTGATCAAATCCGAAACCTCAACTGGATTCTATTTTTTTTTTCAGCCACATGGGTTATTATTTACATCTTGACTTGTAGCAAAAGACTTAAAGCTGCAGTAGCAAATCTGGAAAACAACTTAGCTTTGAAACGCAAACACGGTCACAGAACACTCAACCCTCCCATCGAATATCATCCCTGGGACACGTTCACTGGAACCAAAACCAATATATTTATAGCTGTACTGTTAGAACTTTGTAAAGAGGCATAAAAAATGTTTTAATCAATCTTGTTTTGCAGATTTGCCACTGTAGCTTTGAGAAATGTGACTTACATTAGAAAGATGTAAGTGAACAAAGATTGTTTTTCTAGACAAAGTTGGGAAGGATAAATACTTTCTTTTGGTTTTCATCTCATCTGTGTTGATACGTTTCCTGTATCAATGAATTACAAATACAAGAACACACACTCCCGCCCTTGTTGTATGTGTTTCCATTAATGAGGTGCTCAAACTCCAGGTCCAAACGTTCTTTTGCCTTGAGGCTGTAATCAGAACCAGTACAGGGTGACCGACAGTCACAGTTTCTGTAAGTGTGTATCACAGGCATGTTTGAAATGCATCAGATCCTCCCATCCATCTGAGTTTTAAGGTGTCTCCATGGAGATGATTGACGACAGTGAAAAGCTTCTCTGGAGAGAGGCCCTGGGTGAACAGATGAGATCACAAATCTCTCTTTTTCTGCCTTTTTCTCCCTTCCCAATCTCTCGCTTTCTCTCTAATCTTCCCTCATTTTGCAACATACAAAAAACATGGTGCAGCACAGACAAAGTATCCAAACACTTTTATCACTTATTTTAGTCCCAGTTGTAGAGTTATCATCTCCCAGTCAAAAGATTAATGGTGTGAGGCACATCTCTGCTCCATGTCCAAGTGTCCTTGGGTGGAACTCTACATTGCTCCTGATGTGCTTATCTGTCTGTTATAGCAGATGGAAAAACTACATTATGTGTGTCATAGGAATTGCAGTGTGATGCGTGAATGAGAGAAAATTAAACAATGTGCTTGATCTAGAGAGGTTTACTGGCTTACTGCCTCTAGACAGAAGAAAAGGTTTAGGGGAAGGCAGAAAATAACAAGCGAGAACTCAAAAAACCAAACAAGAACACAGAGTCTCCGAAAGATGTGACTAAGTCAGCCGAACTCATCTGTAGCTGCTGTAACAGCATATTACATGTATTCTTTCTCTGAGAGGTGGACATGATATCCAAGTGTTGTGTTATAACAATAATAAGACATATACAGTCTATCGGGTGAAAGTGAAATGGAAAACAGTCCAGTAATTCAGAGTTTTATAAGTATGGACAACAAGAGAGATGCATTGCCATAAATCAGGGTAAAGAAGAAACACTTTTTGCGTAAATTATACATAATACAATGGAATTATGTTGACAATGACTATGAGCAGCAACCTCACAGACTGAAAAACATACGCTTCCTCCATCTTGGGGTTGCTTTTTATTTATTTATTTTTTAAAATGTAGCAAAAGGTTTACCAATATGTCTGATGTCACACATGACACTTCTATTTTTTTATGTATGCAATACTGAAAGTTTTTGCTTGGGGAAGGGTGATGGAGTCCATACCTCTGTCTCTATGTGGGATCTGGTGGTCCTGAGCCTCCATCCAGTCGACAAAGCATCAAAGAGCTGGTGGCCAAGTTGAGTTCTGTTTTAGATGCTGCTATAGCATCCGTCTTGAGTCAGCAAGAGTAAACACAGTCCATGTTAGGAATTGCTTCACCAATGTCTGTATGCCTTAGTGCTGAAGTCTGGCCCAGTTTATGTCTCTGCCAGTCCTTGAGGTTTCTTAAAATGTGGGATTTTAAGCAACATTCCGCAAGTTTTACACCTTAAAATTATGCTTTTTTGTAAAGTTTTTGCGTCACAGTATTATCTATTATGTTCATTTTCATACCTGTGATAGTGTTGGGGGGTCCCACGTCTGTTTACTGCGCTATACAGTTTTTGTGCATCGTGTAGCGACGGAAGTACTGACTGGGTGTCGTTTTACGGCAGAATATGGCAAGCCAAAGGGATAAAAAAGCGCGCGTTCTAAAAGCGCATTATGTCTGCCAAAATGTGCGTCTTGAACGCGCGTTTTGATGCCAAAGGGGGCAAAAACTTGCGCGTTCTAAACTCGCATTATGTCCGCCAAAACGCTCGTTCAAGACGCTTGCCATAATTGTATAACGTAGACTCGCTGTAGCAGTGGGAGATTCACCACAGAAAGCTAGAAATCACTTATCAGAGGAATATAGGAAAAGAAAAGAAGAACGTGATAGAGCAAGAGCAAAGACCAGAGTTATTATTGGGCTGTCTTTTCCTCGCTGGAGAGCTCTTTTTGCTGCTAATGGCTAGGTAAGTAATAAATGATTTCACCGGGGTTATTGTGTTTGGTCAGGCATAAAGTTGTTATATAGTCCTGATAAAACTATTTATTCAATGTGTGGTTTGTTTT
Source organism: Aphyosemion australe (assembly GCA_006937985.1). Taxonomy (NCBI): domain Eukaryota; kingdom Metazoa; phylum Chordata; class Actinopteri; order Cyprinodontiformes; family Nothobranchiidae; genus Aphyosemion; species Aphyosemion australe. The sequence goes on along the minus strand of SSNS01000106.1, from coordinate 1,028,107 downwards.
CGTTATTTTGCCTGACATTAGGAATGTAAACATGCCACTTTTGCCTGAGAGAGAGATTTGATGTTACGACAGTGACGTTACACAGCAAGCCTCTAGAGGGCGACAGAGACCGTATAACTGCAATCTTGCGGAATGCTGCTTTAAAGGGTGGGTTAGGAGATGCTTTTCTGCAGCATCTTTTTGTCATATTACTTGAAATGGCAACCAATAAATTTAATGTTCTGTCAACAAAAGGAATAATTCCTCATCCAATCATTTTGAATGTCCCGTTATAAATGATTGGATCATGATGATCCATCCATCAAACCCTCTTTATGCATGAATGATGTGTTCTCAGCTTGATGCAGCTGAGCAGTAAGTGAAGCCAGAGCTGGGCTAGCTACATTAGCTAGCATACTAAATTGTTAAGCAGTTACATAGGTGTGTTATCATAGGAATTATGGCAGAAATGGTGACAACGGCTCAAAAGATAATATAATGTCAGGTTTTATAGATTTTTGCAGCATCTGTTGCGTCCGAAATAGTCCTGTGTTCTGGAGGCGTGGCTTGGGGGGAGCCTGAAGAACGGGAGGTGGACCTTTGAATTGTGTTTTTCCAAAATATAGCTTGCTTGAACAGCTTTTTTCCAGGAAATATTTAACCTTTAACTGGTCAAATAAATAAAGGATGTAATGAAGGCAACTGCTTTATCCAAAAAGTACATTTATATTCTCAAGTATTAAAAGGTCCAGATACTGATTATTCTAAATGCCATGGTACAATGTCTGGACACCATCTGTGTTTGAGGTGAACATTTTCAAGTTTTTTTTTCTTTCTCGTTTAGTTGGTTCTTTTATACTTACCCTTAAATAATTTCAGTCTATATACGTAGACAACCTTGAAATGATGACTGACTAGCTCTGTGGTATTGTGCCTTGACGGGGTAACTTTAGTACATAACAAGTGGAAACATAAATGAGCTGAATCTTGTGTCACCTCAGTCACCATGTCAGATGTTGGAGAGCCAAAACTTTCAGATAATAAATAGGTCACTGGAACAGCCAACAGTGTAATATAATAAAGACACTCAAATGAAAGCTTTAGATTTGTTTTTTCTTTTTTTACTTGAACTACAAGATTGATCTGTAAAAACTACAAAACACAATTAGGTACTTCTTTCCTGCAGAGTTTTAATTTTTTCTTTTACTTATTTTTTATCTAACCAGGAAGCTACCATTGAGATTAAAAACCTCATTTTCAATGGAGTCCTGGCCTTCTTGTTACTTTTTGCCATCAACAGTGACAAATTTAGGTGATTTAACATATTTGGAGCCTCTCACAATGACGAAGACCATTAATTCTTTCCTTTCCTCATGCCATGTCCTTTTCATAAAACACTGACCCATCAGTTTAACATTTATTTATTTGTTGCAGAGGCTGGTTGTGAGCAAAGTCAGTCACAGTCAGCGAAGGCTGTGCAGCTTGGCAAAAGATGTAGAATAAACTGAGCTGGAAGAGCATTTCTGTTACGACAACCTGACAAACATGATGTAGCCCATTAACCCAGATTGGATTTCTTTTATTCTCACTACAGGTGGGAGAGGGCAGGTGGGTACCGCTTTGGCACATTTCACACTGCGATTTCAGAGAGATATGCATGGCTCAGAGCAGGAGCAACAGATGGACTAGCTGCGTTCCAAGTGAATCACTTTCCAACAGGAGCAGCTTGAAATCCTGATCAGTCTCAATGTGGGTTTTGCTCTTGTGGAAGTAGATTTGGTTTCCTGTCAGCATGGTCGATGCTCCTTTACAGGGGGCGGAGTCACCTGTGGACAAAATCAGCAGAACAATATGAAATGAGTGTGTGCTTCCACTTTCTTTTTTTTCCCAAAACATTTGGAACTTGGCTTGTTTTTATTTTTAAATAAGCATGCAAACATATTTCTCCACCTGTCTGTGAGCTCACCTTTTAAACTCTGAGCTTTCACTGCTCTTTGAGATTTAACAGCTTGATATAAACATGGAATTTAAAGAAACTTGCCCAGATTTATAATAAGCAACATTTATAAATGTAAACCAATTACCATTTAAGTATTTCTGGCGCTGTTTACCACTGCTTATGCAAATTGCAGTTGGTGTCTTCAGAAAATGTGTTAAAAAGGAGAATGAGGACCTTAATGTTGGCATACCTCCAAATAATCCAACAAGATAATCAGATCTCAGCACATTTTTATGGATTCCTTAAGAATTTGATTATAAATGTAAAAGGTAGCGTATCATTTTCACCTTCATTAAAACACCCATGTTAGAATCTGTGAACCTGTATAAAGAGGACGTATGCATTTGTAAATGTTATAATAGTTCTATGGTTTATGCAAAACAAGTTCATGACATTTTTCACAGAAAATCTCATATAAAGTAATCTTACCAACTCTATTCTTGATAATCTTATTAACTTCCACAATGAGCTGTTTCAGGACTTTGTAATTTTAAGGAAAACAAGCTGTTGCTGGCCACGCCCACCCACCTTGAGCTTTCCCAGTGAAACTATAGTGCAAAAGTAAGGTGCGTTCCTCCTTTGACCAAGCTCTACTTTCAGCCTTTTGTTCAAAGGGGAAAAAACATACCAGGATGCTGTTCATTAAACTGAGGAACTAAACATAAGTTAGAGAACACATCAAAACTCCTGGGAGAAGGCGCAGAGGCCTGCAAAACCTGCCCCCTGCTCGGCTCCTCTAACTCCAGTTGTAGGAGCAACAACAGCCAGGGATATCTGTTCATCTATCTAATAGAAAGATGCCCGAGCATGCCAGTGGATGGATGGATGGAGCAACAGAACACCACTGGTGTGAGAGGTTCTCTGCTCAATAATATCAGAGAAGGAGAAACAGTCGGCTGCTACCACTTCACCTAAGACAAACTACCAAAAACTAATCTCAAAAAGAAAAACACCATTTGAAGTCACGGACAACAAAATACATTTGGACCTAGAAAACAGCGACTGGTGTTTAGCGCTATCTTGTTTCTTCTGGCAATGTCGGTTTCCGGTTCCTGCAGAAGCGTCTCTGGGAAGATACCTGAAATAAGGGGTGAGAGTTACACGACCATGTTTGCGTTCAAAACCAGCTTGTTCTGTAGATTTCTTCTATAACAGCTTTAATGTAAAAATCCATAAATCTTAATAATCTAAACATTTCAAATTGGTACATGGTTCGTTATGGTTAGTTTAAGTGGATAAAACATGATCATTTGATTTTAACATCATAATATACCAGGCAGAGTTGTTGTGTGTGCGTGTGTGTGTGTGTGTGTGTGTGTGTGTGTTTTGCTAGTAATTTTATTGCATCATATAATGAAAGAAGTTTTCATGTTCAACACCTCTAAACTTTGAGGTACATTTGACCTTTACATCGACTTGTCAGTTGTCATTACATTAGATGAAAAAATGGACTTTCCTGTTTTAGCAGCACTGCGACAACAGGGCTCCTCAAAGATTGCCGTTTGTACTCATTCATCTCACACATTGCTCCCACTTTAACATATTGGCATTTCTGAGGTGCTCGGTGGTAATTGTCAGCCACACGGCGACTCCTCGTTTGTTTCAGTGACATTTTGCCTTTGGCTGATTGTGTATTTAACAGGGAAAGGAAAGCAAAATTAATTGGAGAGAGGCCTTAATCTGTCTGCTTGAAATGTCACCCCTGTATCGTGATGTCTTCCCTGACACAATGGCTCGCAGGAGGCGGGAACAGAAGGCTAACTGAATCCAAGAAATGCAAAGGAGAAAAAGATGAAAAAAGAAGACAGAATGGAAATCAGAAGTCCTTTGATAAACCATATATCATTCTGAGAAGTCATTATTGCAAAGAAACTCTAGTTTTAACCTCATTCACCTTACAACAGTTCCAAGATACCAACTTACAAATTGTGTGCAGATTTTTTTTATTTTGCTGTAGTTCTGAATATTTATTAATGAATTTGAAAGAGTTTCAGCCAATAAAATCAAGGGAAATTAAACTCTGTGGTCCACCTTGGTTGATTTTATATAGCAAAGGTCAACTTTCTGCTAAGCATAATTGTGAAAATCAAAGATGACTTTTGATTCATGATGTGTGATATTGGAATTTCATCAGGCTCCATTCAGCAGGTTGTTTTTAAAATGCCAAAGAGCATTACCATTGACTGACACCAGTGAAGAAAGCTAGCCATTCAAATCACTCATGCAATATTTACAAAACTAATTGCTTTTCATTTTTTCTCTAACATATTCTTTCTTTGGGTTATCAGTCAAAATAACTATAGCTCAATCAAAGCTTCATTTTAGATTATCTTTTTCTGTTACCAGCTCAGGGGCCTAGTGGTATGAGTGTTCACCCTGGGACTGGCAGATCAGGGTTCAAATCCCAGTCGGGTCATACCAAAGACTTTGGAAAAAATGGGACTCAATGCCTCCTCACTTGACACTCAGCATTAAGGGGTTGGATCGGGGGGGTTAAACCACCAAATAGTTCCCGACCGCAGCCATAGCTGCAGCTCACTGCTCCCCACGGGGATGGGTCAAATGTGGAGATGTAATTTCACCAGTATGTGATGATGACTTGGGACTTTTATTGCATTTTATGGTAGAAACATAATATATTTTAACTAAGTTATTACATGCATAATGCCAAATAAATGACAGCTCTCTTTTTAACAATACTAATCCTATGTCACATTTTGCAAGTGTGGCCTCCTTCACAATTCATGACATGTTAATGTGATGGTACAATGAGGAAAAATCACAAAATTTTGACTGAAAGCAAAGAGATTTTAATGTTATAATTTGGTAAAAATATTTATTTTCCCCATTGTGTTTAAAGATACAATGTCAAATGTCAGATAATGTCAGCACAAGCTCGCTTTAAAAATTTTTTTCATGCCTCTTAACAACGTTCTACCATAGTATAGCTATAAATATTTTGTGGAGATTAAAAGGATATAAAATTAATAAAGTGGTTCTCTTGCATTTGTCTAAAAACCTCAGCCAATAACACAACTTGGTCCTAAACCAACAAGACCATCCAGTTGTCTGTCTCACCAAACCACCGCACTTCTGCATTTACCTGGATCCTCCCCTCATTACGCACTTGAGTATTTAGCACCAGAACACCACTGGTGTGAGAGGTTCTCCACTCAATAATATCAGAGAAGGAGAACCGGCCGGCTGCTACCACTTGAACTTTAGGACAAACTACCAGAGTCCCAAACTCTGAAAATACTGCTCTTGGGAAAATACTGAATGTCTTATTATTGCCCCTGAAACCATGGTTCCACTGATTAGTCAACAACTTGGTCATTTAACTTCTGCCCTCAAGTCAAACTTGAGCAATAGTCTTCTAATCCTATTTTCTGCATTAGCTTCTGTTAGAAAAAAGACAGTGAAACTCTAGGATTTGAAAAGCCTGACAGATCTACATCACACTTGTCACTGTTCATGGACTCACTCATCTTGACTCACGATGGGGAAGGCTGTTTTTGGTTTAGCATCCAGGAAACAGCAGAGAACATGTCAGCTAGTAGAAGCTAACCGTTAGCATTAGAAACTCCACAACATGGCAGAACTCCCTCAGGCTTGTGTTATTTGTGGAGATAAAACATCAACATTGCGAAGCAGATTGTCAGTGGTAGAGTTGCTTTCTAAACCAATCTGAGGCGAGATGTCCAAAATTCAGGAAATAGTACAAATCCTGCTGTCTGAAGCTACTTTCTCCTCCAGCTGACTTGTACTTCCTGAAATAGGCGCATCTGAGACCCCCCCACCACCACCTGCTGTAAATGGTTAGCCTCACCCCTTTCATATACAGTAGTTGGTGTTGTCAGTCTTGGGGAGGTCAGGGTTGCCCATTTGAGGTTTTATTGCTACATTTACTAAATTTACAGACACCTCTAGTAAGTTTTTTTTTTAAAGAGTTAAGAGCAATAAATGTAGACATTTTTTGGTGGTTTTGGACACTTTATTTCCCTTTTTGTGAAGTCACAAAATAGATCTTTGTTTTAAATTTACCATTACCTTTTGGAATCAACATTCTTGGCAAAACAACAACAACAACTTAAATCCTTCAGAAAGTAAACATGATATGTGCAGTATATTTGTAAAAAACATTTTTCCTACATTTTAAGATAGCCACAACAGCAATATGACCTCACCAAACACAAAAGCTTAGTAAATTTACAACATTCTATAGTAAAAATGCATTTGGTAGCCTAGTACCTGAGACTCATGTCTAATGGAACAGCTGATGGGAAAAATGCACCGAATCCAGTAATATGATTTGAGGTTGTTTTGTGTTATTTATAAGATTTGACCCAAACTTTTATGAGTTCACTGTTCTCTTCGTAAGATGTTCTAAAGTTAAATCCTTGCCAATAAAGGTGATTGGTGATGTTCATTCCTTTAAGAAAGACAATTGGCCTTTAAAGTAACACTAAACAGTTTTAACACTTTAAGCTATTCATTCAAAAGTAGGTTTCAGTGACTGTGTAGTTAGAAACCAACTTCAACTTGAACAGCACTCTGCAGCCTCTGCTGACCAGAAACCGCACTTAACAGTTTTGTGGGACCCAAAGGGAGCTCTCTATTGGCACTTACACACTAGCATCAGCTCGCTCCGCCAGCCCCAGCCTGGCCGCGTTCGTTCCACACTGCCTTAGGAGTGCGGATGTAACTGAGCACATGGGCGGTCTCCAAAATCGGCGCAAAGATATCGGTGATGTTATAAGCGCATATCTGAGCATGTTGGCGGGGAAAAAGAGCGTAGAGAAGTATGACGCTTGTTAACTCCTCAGCATTCAGAAGCGTGCAAGCGGGAAGCCCCTGGTGGCTGATTCTATCCACCAATCGGAGGCTCCTTTTAATGGTAGGCGTGAATTTGAGCCGACAAGTCAGTCGGCAATGGGTGTGTTGGACCGGTTTTGGCCCGAGGCAGACCGCCTTGGGAAGAGGGCTGAAAACATGTCTGGTTTGGTGCTGGAAATTCCCGGGCTACCCGAATGTGAACGCAAGTTACCCTGACTAGGCCAATGCGGAGCCGATGCTAGTGTGTGCTAGTGCCATATGCTTAACAGCAGTTAGTTGTTTACCCTACCAGTAGCTAATGTAAAAGGCTAGCAGTTAGCTTTTTCAGAAGAAGAAAAATAAGAAGTTTGCTTTTTTGTTGGCATCATGGCAGAGCCTGGAAGTAAAAGGCAGAGGGTCATGTCTTTGGAGGCAAAGCAAAGAGCTAAAACAGAGTAAACATCAGCATGGCCTACAACTCTTTTTAGGGAGCTGAAGGAGGCTATGAAATCAAGGAATGATGGTGACCTGGCATTGTTTGCTACTCGACTTGTAAACAATAATATTTTTGTCCAACAGCGTGGGTCTTTTTACTTTGTGTTTTATTTTAGTATTTGTTGCCTCATGTTATTGTTAGCTTGTTGTTAGAGCTAGCTACATCAGGCTGCTGCAGGGTTGTTTACAACAGTTGTAATTCCACTTTCAACTAGTAGGAGGGAGGAGCAAGAGTTTAGTGTTACTTTAATTTGAGATCTTGCAAATTCTGCAAAGATATTGATTTTTGGTAAGAAAAACATTTGCATTGCTCAATGTTTGATGACTTACTCAGTATTTAAACAATTGTTTTTGTATTTCTCTTTATTTCAGCATTACATCTACTTTCTTCCTTAGGTTTTATTGGCCTAGCTGTTTCATGAGTCAAAATTATCAGCTCAGTCAAGACTTTTTGGTTATTACTACTTTCCCTTGTATGTTTTTGGGAATAAAACTATTTATTTATTTGAATAAATATTCAATTTAAAAAAATATACTTTCCAATATTCCACCCATCAGCATATAAACTAGCCTGGCAAGCCATCCTATATATTTGGTCTAGCTCACTAGGCTACATAAAAACTGCATTTCTGCCTGAAATGCCATTTTTTAACTTATTTATTCAATTATTGTTTTAATGTCAGTATTTTTCTTTATATAATTCCAGTGATTTTTGTGTAAATAAATAAAACATGTATTTTGTTTTACCAATTCTTCCTTCTATTTCTCTCATCAAAATTGAAACAAGAAATGTTTTTTCTAATATAAATTATTTTTGCATTTCGCACAACAACCAAACACACCTTTCTTTTTTAGTAAATTGCTTTTGTAATAATTTTTTCTATTATACATTTTCTGTCATTTTTTCTTTTCATTTACATATGGCAGTTGGTTCTATTATATTATATTTTCAATTTCACATATTTACATTTTGAAAACATGACACACATTCAAAAATATTAAATATTCATAAACACAAAGTACAGGTTTGAGTTCTAAAGTTGAGCAAAAAAATCCCATGTAAACTATGTTAACTTCAAATTTAAAAGAAGAAATACTGCTATATCTTTTACTTCATACTGAATAGCTTCTAAAATTATAAGTTATAAAAGAAGAAGGAAGGAAATTTCCACTTTCTCATCTGAGATTAAAATAAAAACAGACAGCATGACTCAAACGCATTCAGGGGGCTTGGGTGTTCTTAATATTCTTGTAGCCCAGGACAGTTGGTTCTGATGCCTCAGGCTTCCCTCTGCAATGACAAAAGAACAAATCATTATTGAAATGTAAAAGAGTAACACGTTTTGTTGCCATTAACATTTTAGAAGTCCCTTAACAGGAAGGTCTTTGCAGAAGCAAAATTAATCACTTTGTTGGAATTTTAATTACAACGAATAAAAAAAACTAATAATGAGATACCTTCTAAAACTCAAAGTAGATGTTGGAAAAGCTTTGTACTAATCTAAAATAAAATAATCACTCCGCAAGCTATAATTATGAAATAATCTCACTCGTATTTTCATTCTCATTTTCAAACTTAGCTCAACATTTGTGAAAAAAAAAACTGCACCTTGAGATTTTAACTTGAGAGGCAATATATATATATATATATATATATATATATATATATATATATATATATATATATATATATATATATTGTTCTTTTTCCTTCAACTCACTCACAGCCATATTTGGCATTGATTACCTGTAGTGGCCCTTTTTAGTACAATTCACACAAAAGTTAAATAATCATAAAGCTAGTTATATCTGATGACTATATTTTGAGAGTTTTGTTCCAATCTATTCAGTTCCATGGTCCATGAGCTATTTTTCTTACAGGGTTGCCTCTGAACGTTAATGGAAAAGTTTAGAGACAATTCTTTGCATGGTCTATAAAATATATAAACTGGGAACACTAACACGATAACATGACCCTGCAGAGCCAATCAATGAGTTTGTGGGCGGGACTAAGGGAAAATAGACTTCAGCTTGAGGCGGCTGCCCTTCGCATGGTCCTAGTGCCTGACCTGTATCCACGTATGACAGATTTGGATGGTAAAAACTGATTCAAGACAGGGAAAAGGGCACTTTTGGCACTTCGGACAAAAGGGGCAGGTGCTCAAGCACCCATAACCCCCCCTCCCCCCCTTGAGCCCCCTTAGTGTTCCCAGTAAAAAATAGCGTTGGCAACAGATCACTTCTGTTTACCTTCCACCATGTTTTCAACTTGTCCTGAGTGTCTGCAAAGGCAGAAAGACGTCACGCTGAAGTTGCACACATGTGCAGTGGGCATTATTTTACTCCAACAATCCGAATGGCTGTGTACATGGACGTCAATCGTAATGATGATCAGACAAAACCACCTCTCTCAATCAGAATGAAATTTCATTCGGATTGGGACGTATCGGATCAGAATATTCCGATTGACTTGTTTACATGAAAAATATTGGATCTGATAGAGCATTCAATCTGATTACTTGTGCCCATGTGGACGTAGCTACTTACACGTCCACATGCGGATACACGATCCACAAAAGGCAACAACGCTGGAGATTTGAAGACACCTGCCACACTCTGGGCTCATCAGGCAGTTCCTGGTTTCCATGCAGCACTTGACACAGTTCTCTTTGGAGCGATTAGGTTGTTTTTCCTCTTGTTTTGTGGGCTGAGTTGTTCTTGTGTCGTTGTGCTGTTTGTCCCATTCCTCACTCTTGCCTTTGCCCATGATGTGTATTTAGTTTGAAACAAGTAAATTTTAATAATATAGTCAGGATAAATGATTGGGATCTGTAGGGGTAAAGTGGAGAAAACTGGTCAATCTCAAAGTTCCAGTTCAAGTTTATCTATAAAGCACTTGACACGGGACAAAAGAACCCACCAAAGGTCTAGAGAGAATGCAATAAGACAACAGTAACAAGGCTGCCTAAACAAATAAAATGGAGAAATGAAACAGTGCTAAAACAGAGATCAACAGAGAAACAACATACAATAATGAAGAACCATAGCATAAACTCATTCACAGCCCACTGACATTGAAAATTTGTTAAAATTAGTTAAAAGCCAGGCTAAATAAATGAGTCTTGGAACGAACTTTAAAAGTTCTCAGTGACTGAAACTGTTTAACCGAGAGAGGAAGATCATTCCAAAGCTTAGGACCATAAACTGAGAGTCGTGACTTTGGAACACAGAAAAGCAAGTGAGCAGAAGACCTAAGGGCACGAGAAGAAAAGGCACCTGCAGGAAGTGGGATTTTTTCATTTACTTCATCTTTTGTTTTAGAAATGTTTGAAACTACCTATAGGTAACATTCTGTGTCAAGCACTAAAAAAGATGATGTAGACAGCCAGATTCATCTCTACGGTAACTATCAGACAGGCTTAACCCTTCACTCTGTTCACTACTTGGATTATGAAAAGAAACTTTTCAGTTTCATTACCGAATCCTAATCATCCCCAAGAGCAAATCGTTAACGTTTCAATCTAATCCTCAGTCCCTTTTATGAACACTTCATTGAGTGAAGTCACATTGATTTGACACATTAACAATCCTTCCACACTGATGATCATCGCTCCTGCCAGAAGTTGAGGCCTTCTGTTTTAACTGTCAGATACAATTGCTCTCCACAGACATTATCAGATAATACACGATAACCTTGATGGTGAAATAACAACTTATCCGTGCCATCCGGGTGGCTCTTCATTTATTAACACTGACAGTAAATTAGATTGCTGGCATCTGGAGGGTATCCTGGCATTTGGAATGCACCTTTCTGCTTTCAAAACTTCACTGGTTTTCAATCATAAGTAATGAAATTCCATAACCCCTCCCTAGCCATGAAAGCCACTTGGAAAGGAAGCAAAAGAAAGCCATTAAGAGAAGAGAAAAAGAGTAATGGTCTTACCCTTTGCTTTCAGAGTTGCCTCTCTTGTCAGTTTGAATTTCCCCTTTTCCAAGAGAAGACTATGCTGGAACAGACACTTTCACTCGCACAGATCCTTGCTGTTATGAACAACAGAGTCTCAGTCTCAGTCACGGATTGCTCATACAGCGGGTGTGTTAACTGGTTTAACAAGTTTGTCCAAATTCCCTACCCTGAAGCATCTTTTCTGCTTCTGCTCACAACATACTTTTCATGGCCGCTAACATGATAACATAATGCTGTTGATCTTTGGGTTTGTGTTTAGTTCAGGTTGTGTTTATAAATTTTCATCTGGTTTCTCAATCTGTTTCTCATAGGTCTTCTACTACATCATTTGGTAAACCATCTAATGGATTTATAGAAGCAGCTAACAGTGGAGATTAGGTTTATTAATTTATCTGCTGATCTCTTATCCTGAAACTGTCCCAGAGCACTGTAGGTTACCATGGTGAAGGACTCAGTTGTGGATGTAACAGCGTTTGTAAGAACTAAAGTCCAGAACTGGACCTGACCTCTCCCAGCTGATGATTCCAATTCATTAAACAAACTTTTTTGTCATTCTTTTCTAAATCCTGCTCCACATATTATGTTATAGTTTCTTAATGTTGTCATAAACTCAGCCAGTAACTCTTTCCTTCATATTATGTATATTCTCAGATTTAAGGTTTCCATTTATTATACTGTTAGATCATCTCTGTTTTTGTTGTTTGTTTGTTTGTTTGTTTTATTACCCACCTTTCTTGTATGGTTAGTTGCATTTAGATCCACACCCACGATGACTCATGGCAACACTAGAGACTGGAATCTTTTTCTAATGTTCATTTTGGCATCTTGTGTGTATTTAAGACTATAAAGGAAACATAATTATTGAGATCTGCCTCCCAAGTCAGTTTTATGAGCTGTCTCGTTGCTTCCTTATGTTGCAAATTCTCAGATTTCAATAAGATTTGTTATTCGAATTTCTGCGTACGTTTTGGGCTTTATTGGTTCTGTGATCAACCTCCTGAATGTACTTACCACTAGCCTAGAGTCTTCTAAGAACCTGTCTATGGCAGTAAGCTCCTGCTTTTCTTAATCATAGGTTTGCAATTACTTGTTATTTTACATTTGTGTCGTTTTCAGTCATCCAGGATATGGTAATCTTGAAGGTTTAGTTGGAAACAACTGGACTTTTCTTGAAGATATTTTGCCTCTCATCCAATAGGCTAAGTGTGAAATTTGTTGGGAGTAGGTTTATAAGGTGTGGTATGAAACAAGCATGCTGATAGGGCAATAGGAGTCACTGGTGAGATTATTGTTATTACTAATGAGGACATCAAGGTGAGTCACTGGCTCCTTGACTCTTCTGTGTTGTGCCATCCTTTTGTGTTTGCTCAGACCTCTACACTGCAGAGACAAAACTGTAGCTATACAAAAGAATGTCAGAACACAGAAGAACCAATGCTTCAGGTCAAATGTACACATTTTGGACAGGGGAGATGGATGGTTTGAGAGAGGGGTGAAAGAAGCTATCAGTCAGTAGCCTAGTGAACTAGACCAAATTCTTGCCTTGCAAAGTTTGGTCTAGGCACGCTTCATTGGAACCCTCGCAGCCTGATCCACTGCTGTGGCTGTCCAATCACAGCTCGCCATAGTTTTGGTTGGGCCAATCACAGCGCTCTATATTGTGGGCCAATCACAGAGCAGGAGTAGCCGATGACGTCAGAGCTGCAACCGTGAACACAAGCAACATGGCGGCAGCACAGGAACAATGTTCATTTGATATGGCTTTGTCATCAACATTGGATTATTTAGACTCCAACGTGCGTAAGTCTGTCTGATATACTTAGCGGCTTCTTATTTTTATCAAACAAAGTAGTGCAATGTCCCAGTACACCTGATATTCACATGTTTTTATACAAAAACGACAGAAATCATTGATGTTAGACGCCATTGCTGCGTCCCTCTTTTCCGTCGCTGTGATTACGTCACGTTGTTCGTTACTCTGATTGGTCCTAGCGCTATCCAATTGCGTGCTGACATTTTGAAAGACAACCGTAGATCCCGCCTCACGACTGAGAGCCGTCAATGGTTCATGGCCAGACTATATATACACATATATAGGATGGCTTGCCAGGCTAATCAGTCAGTGAATTTACATGTGCATCTAAGTCGATCTAGGTCAATCTAAAGTAATGAATTGAGAGCCTTTATCCTAGTTCACATGTACGTTAAAAAACTGAACTCTCAAATTAAGTTTGTTGCACTCCGGTACAGTAGGTGGCAACATGCACCCTTTCATGTCGGCATCCTTCCAATTAGCTTACAGCAACACAAATAGTAAACAAACGCTGGCGGAAGTGAAGCAGACAAAGGTAAAACAGGATGTACACAATGACTAAAGAAATGGGCAACAACGCTGCAGCACAGCTTATTTGGTACGTACTGTACTGTTTGATGGTGTTACATGTGTTAGAAAAGAATAGAATTTATTTATCCCACAGTGGGGAAATTCACTCGTTAAGGCAGCGCATACACTTAGAGAATAGGAACAAACTAATACACAAAGGCAGTAGCTATTATTATAATTGTTACTCCCAATTGTTACTTTGTGGCAATGATATTATCAGAAAACAGCTTCCGCTGTCTTGTCACTTCCAGAAGTTACCGGTATCAACTCGACTGAGCCGTTTACATGCAGATGAAGTCTGCATTATTTGGGTGCTTCAGCACGATTAGAACCAGTTCGCCTTCAGCAAGACTAACGCGTTTGTTATGGCTGGTTGTTGTGGCAGGAAGGACGCGAGTAGGAAGTATTCCTTTTCCAAGCTTTATTCAAACTTGCCCACATGTGCAGTAACAGTGTCCATCTTAACTCTCTCCTCTAGCACTTTTTCCCTCTCTCCAGCACTTCATTTCATTTCATTTCATTTATTAATTTATAGAGCACCTTCCACAACCTTTAGGAGAAGCCCAAGGTGCTGGACACCACACTAAAAAGCTATTGCATAAAAGACACAATAAAATAAAAAATGAAAATAGAATAAAAACATAGTAAAAACATAGTAAAACAGCATAAAACAGATAGAAAAAAACCAACAACAATAAAATCAAGACCCCAATGGAGAACTTCTCTCTCTATCGTAGTCTGCCCCCTAGTGGTAGACACAACAGCATTTACATGCATTTAAAAAACGACGTCAGTCTATTTAGGGCAATAGTTAACGCACGCAAAGCGCACATAAACGCACATAAACGCACATAAACGCACTGACTGTAAAACATGAAAAAAACAACAACAATGTTGAACCGAGGGGATGGCCTTAGGTTTCATCTTTCCAGCCTTGACTTATCTCCCCTGGCAGTTGAACAGAACTCACACCTTGACACATGTGACCAAAGCAGTAAACAGGTGGGCTTTGTTGGGGACATATTTATCGTCAACTCCAACTACAAAAAAAAGGGAGTTGAATAGAGGGAGGGGCCAGGGACTCTTGTGACCTTGATGGCTTTGTTAGTAATGACAATGACAGCGACTCCTAATGCCTTATCAGCATGTTTGTTTCAGACCACACCTTGTAAATCTCCTACTCCCAACCCAAGTTTCAGAACTGATGAAGCTTCTTGGAGAACAGGTGAAACATATTCAAGGAAAACAAGAAAAGTCCAGTTGTTTCCAACTAATACTTCCAGATTACTTATTACTTTACACATTTATACACTCCGCTTTATTATGCACTGTACTGGTGTTTTGTTAACATATGTTGTATGCAGCTTTTTATGATTGTTGGAAAAAGTCTCCAAAATGAGAATGTTTCTCAATGGGATTTAGTATAAATGAAGGTAAAAAAAGCATTCCAAATTCTGAGTATAGAATTTTATTATTTATGATAAGTAGATAATAGATACTTGTGATATTTGTGGTTGGATGGTGGTTGATATTTTTTCTGACAAATTCTACTTTTTTATCCTGTGCTTATATAACAGCAGCTTTACTTCCACTAACATTTTTTTCCTGACATATTAGTATGACATTCAAGCCAACATAGTAGATCTGCTGCTCTGACAGCCAGTAGCTTTTCATTTGTCATTCCTGAAGTGACAAGCACTTATGACGCAAGTTAACCTCTTACACAAATACAAGACAGCAAGTCCTGTACAATCTCAGTCCAAGACAAGCTGGTTAGATGGTCTGTCTATGGTCACAGTGGAACACAAATAGTTTTCAAGAGAATCCAAACCCTTGATAATTTTAATCAGATTTCTATATTATCAGGTAGAATTATGTTTGTTGAAATAAAAGCAATTATGTCAGTGAAGATCACAAAAATGCATCCATTCTGCTCAGTTGTGAGGAAAAGGGTTACAAGAATAGCCTACTGCCTTTGTGTGTTTACCTGTACTAGTTTTCTCCTATTCTCTAAGTGTATGTGCTGCTTTAACATGTGAATTTCCCCACTGTGGCATCAATAAAGTCTATTCTATTCTAACTAATGACAAATTCTTTATTACTTGAACTGTGTAAATATAAACTCAGGCAAGAAAAGTGATGTTTTTCTGCCATCAAAGTAAAAAAACTTTAATAAAAAAAATCCACCAGAGCCATCAAGATGACATTCCTCTACCTCTCTGTGTATGGTCCTTTGTGGAGCTGCAGAACATAGTATGGCATTTGCATTTTCACTTCCTCAGTTTTTCCTTTTGTCTGTTGCTGCTCTGGTACTCAAGCCGGCAATATCTTCCACTATCTGGCAGAAACAAGACAAGCTGTCCATCTCAGCCAATCACAAGCTCATACAGCCATCACAATCCCACGCTGCACAATGCCAGCTGTTATTGGACAAGCACTCATTGCATATTGTTTTGGCACTGCTCACACTCCCAAAAGCTGCCAAATTCATGAGGCTGTCTTAAAATGAATTTGCATACTTAAGAGAAAGATTCCCAACTCGTTGTCTGGTTTCTATTCTCTTGTGCTCCATTTAATAAGGGTGGTAAGGCTTTGTAACCGGTTACTTGTGATTGCATTTACACTTTTCTTTGTAACCTTTTTAGCATGGCACCGGAAAATGTGTACAAGCAGTGCTCATGTTGTCACTTCTGAAATGGAATTGCTTTCCAGTTTCCAAGTCTGTTCAGAATCTCTCTGTTTCAGATCGCAGTGATCCTACTTTCCTAAACAGGAACAAGAAGTCAAATTTACTTTTTTGACATTTTAAAATTTCCAGTTACCTTCAAATTCAGCTCCCAATATTCTTTGGTTGCCCTAAAACAACCAAAAAAACACTGTACAATATTTAATGTTACACTCTCATTTTGAAATATTAGAAATAAGGGTCAACCTTGGCCGAGGAGTTAAGTGCCCGCCCCGTAATCGGAACATTGTAGGTTTGATCCCCGCTCGGTGTGTTGTTGTGTTTGTGGGCAAGACACCTAACCTTCCTTGCCTGCTGATGCTGGTCGGAGGGACTGGTGGTGCCAATGTTCGGCAACCTCTCTTCTGTCAGTGCAGCCCAGGGCAGCTGTGGCTACAGTGTAGCTCATCACCACCAGTGGGAATGCACATACAATGTGAATTTCAGACCCCATATTTGTAAGTGGGAGGACTTTCAAAATTGCAAGATGTTCAAAAACGTATCTTAATCACTGTACTAAAAAATTGCTTTTCACTTTACAAAAACAAAAGAATCCAAAACATAAAAATAAAAGAATAAACAGAACAAAATTAACACTATAATTCCAGCAAGAATTCTGGCCCTCAAAGAGCTGTTACTCTGCCTTTACAAAGTCCACCTCCACTACACCTATTAATCTAAATTAGTAGCACTTGTCTGAGCTTGTTAAAGACACCTGTCCACCCCACAGTCAGCCAGACTCCAACTACAACCATGGGCAGGACCAAAGAGCTGCCAAAAGACACCAGAGACAAAACTGTGGACCTCCACAAGCATGGAAAGGGCTACGGGGCAATTAGCAGCTTGGTGAAAATAGATAAACTGTTGGAGCAATTGTTGACTGCCAGTCTACGTCGGACGGGGGCTCCATGCAAGAGCTCACCTGGTGGGGTATCACTGATGATAAGAAAGGTGAGGAATCAGCCCAGAACTACACGGGAGGAGCTGGCCAATGACATGAAGAGAGCTGGGACCACAGTTTCAAAGTTTACTGTCGGTGGAACACTACGCCGTCTTGGTGTCAAATCATCACATGTCCAGGCCCGTCTGAAGTTTGCCATTGACCATCTGGATGATCCAGAGGAGGCATGGGAGAAAGTCATGTGGTCAGATGAAACCAAAATGAAACTTTACAGTCTAAACTCTACTCACCGTGTTTGGAGGAAAAAGAAGGATGAGTTGCATCCCAAGAACATCATCCCTGATGTGAAGCATGGGGGTGGAAACATCATCATTTGGGGGTGCTTTTCTGCCAAGGGGACAGGACAACAGCACTGTATTAAGAAGATGAATGGGGCCACGTTTTGTGAGATTTTGCGCAACAATCTCCTTCAGTCAGAGCACTAAAGATGGATGGTGGGTGGGTCTTCCAACATGGCAATAACCCCAAGTACACAGGCAGGATAATCAAGGAGTGGTTCCGTAAGAAGCATATTAAGGTTCTGGAGTGGCCTAGCCAGCCTCCAGGCCTAAATCCATTAGAAAATTGTTGGAGGGTGCTGAAACTTCATGTTGCTCAGCGACAGCCCCGAAACCTGACAGATCTAGAGGAGATCTGTGTGCAGGAGTGAGCCAAAATCCCCGTTGCAGTGCAAACCTGGTCAAGACCTACAGAGAACATTTGTCCTCTAATTTCAAACAAAAACTTCTGTACCAATTATTATTAGAGATTTTCTCAGGTGTTCAAATATTTATGTGCAGCAGAGCAATACAAATAAATGCTTTCAAATTTATACAATATGATTTCCTGATTTTTTTTAAAATGCTGTCTCTCACAGGGAGAATGCACCTACAATGTAAATTTCAGACCCCTCCATGATTTCTAAGAGGAAGATTGCAGGGTGTTCAAATACTTATGTTCCTTACTGTAAAGAGTAGGCTAAATAAGTCTACATTTCTACCTACTCCTCTTTTCAAAGAATTGATTGTATAATGTAGCTTTGATTGAAAAATAATGTAAGTGAATATGTTTAAAAATAATTTACAACTACTACTAAATACCCCAACCGAACCAGTCCAGTTCTAATATCACCTAAGGCATCACCTAACTCAGCTTTTTTTTCTGCTGGCCTAAAATGAAACTCTTCAACAGGATAGATACTTTAGTTAGAACTTTGCTTTTGCAGATGCAAAAATGCTACATTAAATTGTTGATAAAGCAAATTAGATGAATAGCTAAAACAATGGCTCAGAACAGATTAGTTCAGACTGACATGTATGTGGTGATGGTGATTTATTTATAGGCTTGTGCAACACAGGTATGGAACTTGAGCTCACCTCTGTCTGGATTTGAACTATTGAAGCAGAGAGGTGCTGAGGGATTATGGGAGGAGTTTGACAGACTTCCAGGAGAGCAGGCAGGCAGGTGGCAGGTTGTTTGAGCATTGACAGCATATCTGTGGCACAGAGAAAACAGGATTACCTTTAAAGTAAGAACAAGATACGGAGGAACTAATAGGCTTGGATTGACTGGCCAGGAGACTCTTGCGGAAGAGTGAATCTCAGGAGTCCTACTTAAATAAATGATCATATATGCTTCAACGTGTAAAAGTACTATATTTGTAGTAATAGGACCCTTTTTGTTTTGGTTATTTCAAGTACATGGTTTGGAAGAGGCTCTCAGATCTGCTTTAGTCATCTTCCTGGCCATCTATCCATTCGTCCATTTTCTATACCTTCCTATTCTTGTTCAGGGTCAAAGGGAGCAGATGATGAGTGGGAGGGGAAGTTCATCCTGGATAGGTCACCAGTCTAAAGCAGGGCCAGCACTGAAAAATAAAAGGAGAAAACAACCATGCACACACACACTCACATCTAGGTTCAATTTAAAATCTCCAACAACCTAACATGCATGTTTTTGGACTGTGGGACAAATCTCAAGTATCCAAAGAAAATCAGAGCATCCATAGTGAGAACATGCAAGGTGCCAAATCCATTTAAGTCTGTGGGAAAAGACTACAAATGAAATTTATCTCACTGTTTGCTTCAGCTTTTGGCTGCATGCATAACCGAGAGGGACAGTTGAAACTTTTGTGGGTCTACAGATCCCTGATCTTACAGAATAGCATGAAATAAGCATGACGTCCTTGGGAATGCATTACAAGTAGGAGGGGAATTTGTGTGTTAAACCCATGTGATAGAACCAGACACAGTATGGCTGGAGAGTGATGATGGATTCATCCATTGTGATAGATTTTCTACAGTTTTAAACAAAGTCTCTCAACATGAAAAAGTCAAAAGGAAAATCTTTGGTCTAGAGATTGAATTCATGGCCTGTGGTCTTTCAGTGTGACAGGGTCACCAAAGGTCAATTTAGCCTTTCCCAACTAAGCACCCAACTTCAAGCAGTGCCTGAAAATTTCTAGGAAAAGCAAGTTTAGATCTGTCTTTGTTTCCTTGCACTCCTTGCCTTGTCTTTATGGTCCACCAATTAGAACATTGGTGCTTTTACTTGCTTTTGTTTGTGACTCTATTCTAGAAGAAGTTGTACTGTCTGGCATCATACACCACCAGGAGCGGACTGGAAAAATAATTCAGCCCTGGAGTATCTATAACTGTCTGGCCGTGTGCATTAGTTAGGGATGCAACAATACTCGGTTCAAGACTGGACCATATGGTACACCATTCATAGTCCAATACGTCTTAGGGCTGCGGTCCAAAGACGCATTATTAATAATATTTTTGCATCTGTACAGGTTTCATTCCGTGTGCCCGCTCTAGTCTCATCTGAAGCTGCTCACAGCAGACCCCCTCCCTACCCATGAGTAATATCCAATCACAGGTTTGACCCGCCCTACTGAGAACTGAGCTGAAAATTTCAGCAAAACAAGCGCTACAGAGAGAAACTTAGCCACGGCGACATGCGACGAGAGGCAAACCATTCAAGACAGTTTGCAGATGGGGGAGAGAAAACGGTGAACGGAAAAGAGCCTGTCTGCAAGCGTTGTTTGACCCATCTCTCATATGCAGCGAAAAACACTATAAACATGGCCAAGCACCTCCGACACCCTCACCCCAGTGTATCGCTTTCTGGAAGCAGAACATTCCAGCCGGTAACGCCAGGGAAAAAACAGCAGCCTCTCGCTAATGCCTTTAAACAAACGTACACGATCAGCTCAGATAAGCACAAGAAAATGACATTGTTTAGCTCATTTGTTGGATGCTTACAGTGAAACTGAGCATCCCTGAAGAGACTAGAGGTGATGTAGAGTTGAGCAAACACAAGGAAAGATGATAGCCGTGAACTCAGAGGGTCACTTTATTTGATGCCACAACCCCTCACATGACACACTCCCGCTCGCCTCTCCTTCGCTTCGTCTCTCTGACATCACACGTCACATCCGGTTAGCTGCTCTCTTCAAAATAAAAGGTTCACCAAAGTGGGTTACAACACTTTTAGTACTGTCATGTATACAATATTAATATGGTACTTTATACCATTTTACGTTTATTGATACATTGAAAAGGCATTTTAAAAGTGACATTTGTGTTTGTCTCTGAACATATTTTTATACACTGGACTACAAGTAATACATCTGAAAAGTTATATTATTGCGTGAATAAAATACATTTTTGAAATTTCTGATTTTCTTAAGCTTTTCTACAATTCAAAGTGGACCGAAACCGTGACCCAAAAACCGAGGTACGGACCGGGCCGTGTGTAAAGTGGACCGTTGCATCCCTAGCATTGGTGGGGGGATGGGTGGGCTTGTGCTGTCGGGAAAAACATCTCAGATGGAAGGGGAGGGGGGGTTGAATATGGGTGCGCTGTCGGTAGAGCCCCCTACATTAACTTCTCAGAGCAGGTAGGAGGAGGCTGATCTTTGCTGCAGTCGGCTCGATCCTCTGACTGAGATCTCCGTGCGGGGGTAGAATGCCGACAACGGCCCAGAGCACATCCACCGGCCCTACATCACACCGGCCGTTCTGGGACTCTCAAGAACTCACAGATTGTCAGTCCGCCTCTGTACATCACACAGCCTAACAAGGACTACTATCAAGATCTATCATATCAAGGTCAAAAAGTGTTTGTTGCTTTCTCCCCTCTTCTTTCAAACCATCTGTCTTCACTGTCCAAAGTGCATTTAGGCTGATTTTCTATACAGACATCAAATGTGCATTATTTCCACTGCAAAAGAAGGAAATGTCACTTTTCTCTGTACTGGCACTTGATTATAACTGACATGTGCCTCTTATTTGGAATACCATACATGAGCTGCATATGCAACATTGTTATGCTTCTTTTTATTGGTGCTCAAATGAAATCTAGGTCAGAGTTTTTCTTAAGCACCTAATATAGAGTAGCAAATGCAATTTTTATAGGGCCTTTTTGCATTTTACTCCAACAGTCACACTGTTTTTTTTTGTTACATTTCTGCTATTTTAAGCCATTTTGAACATTCTTGGCAGCTAATTTTATCATGGTGTGAATGTTTTCTAAACAGAACATGAAAAGAGTCCAGGAACAATATCCTGCTCCTTGAAACGTGAACTTCCCAAATTACCATGTACATGTACTGTACAATTACAGAACAATCGAATGTGATTTTCCATGGCAGAATGCCGTCTTGAGAGTTTTTGGCATGCTTGTAACAATTCACGAGAGAGAAAGCATTAATCTTGTGTTTCTCCAAAACCCCAGCTTAATAGAAAAACGCTTATTTTCCCAGGTTATTGCCTCCTGTGCAAGTTAATGTGTTTATCTGCCATCCCACTGCTGTTTCTCATGTTTTATTAAAGCCCAAATCATAAGAAATAATTAAAACAGAAGGAAAATACAAAGATATTAACTTTCCACTTAAAACATTAGCCTAGAGACCATTAAGACATTGTTTGCATATATTCATTTCTTCTAGAAGTATTTTTTGGTCCATTGGTAGCATGTGATTTTTTACTTTTGTAGCAGTATTCAAGTATTCTTCTTTTTGGGTGTAAAACACTTTTTTAAATAAATTCAGAGCTGCTTATTGTTAGCTTTGTTTGCTGAAGGAGTCATAAATCTGCATAACATCTATTGCTGGAAGTGTGCTGTATGTACTATAATACAACCCTGTTGTAATTTAAGTGAGTCATTGCAAAATATGAGAGAAAAATGAAACTTGGTTAAAATACTATTTGTGTTTGATATTGGTTGATATTACTTTATACTTATCAATAAAATTCTGTCAAGTTTATTCAGGTCTGTGTGTCCTTGCGTGTCTGAAAGTACAAGAAAGTAACGACCCAACTTGGCCTCAGCACAGAGGTTAAAAGTGGGTTTGACCACATATGAAACGCACCATTTAGCCCATGTTTGCCATTCCTTCTCCCATTCAGCAGGGAGATAATTGGATATAAAGCATCATTGAAAAGTCATAGCTCCTCTCCCCGGACCCCTGTATGGCCTTCCAGACCGAATACACACAATACAGCACCATTAAACCTCATCAGCCCCTCTTTAGATGTGGTCGACAGGGAGAGATGGTTCACTGGTCCGTCTTATAATTCATGTGGATGTAGTTCCCATTGACCTCATCCTTTGCTGGGTGACCAGTTTCTTTATGCTTCCATCTCCTGTGGTAAATCCATGCACAAAAATCGTCTTCTTTATTATTGTAAAGAAATGTTATGAGTGAGGCTTGAGCACATTCAGGTGCCTTTCTCAAGATTATTTTTTCCAAAGCATTAGAAGCAGATAATGTTTTCTTGCACAATGTAAGATGATGCGTTTGTGGGTTTCTCTGTTGTGTTACTGAAATGTTCGGTAACACTTTACATTAAGGGTCCCTTTATCAATCAATCAATTTTATTTGTAAAGCCCCTTCCTACCCCCATTCAAGGGGGCCCAAGGTGCTGAACATAATTTAAAAACAACTAAAACACAATAAAACAACTACGCAATAAAATACAAAAATAAAACATTCAAAGATAAAAGAGTTTAAAAAAAACAGTAAAACAACAATGATGATCAAAAACTTAAAACATGAATAGAAAAACTAAGAGATAGATCTAAGATGAACCCTAAGCCTGGCTTTAAAAGTGGGCAGCGATGTTGATTGTTTTATTTCTAGTGACGATTGGTTCCAAAGTGGCCTTTTACTGTGGGCAGTCTAAGGCACACCTGGACATTATTCATGCTGTCTAATCAGCCCCTTGATTTGCCACACCTGTGAGGTGGGATGGATTATCTTGGTAAAGGAAAAGTGCTCACTAACACACATGTAGACAGATTTCACAACAATATGTGAGAGTCATGGGTGTTTTGTGCATGTGGACAAAGTTTCAGATGTGTGAGTTCAGCCCATGAAAAATGGGAGCAAAAACAAAAGTGTTGCATTTATTTTGGTTTAAAACTTTGCCGATAGCGTTTGGAGTCAGTCTTGTCTAATCACTAACTAAGCATCTCTGTCAGGTTCTGTGTTAGTTGTATTTTGTTGTTCCTTAGGTTAGGTTCCTCCCCCTTGTGTTTCTTTTTATTTTTGTTTTCACCATCTCTCCGTCTTTTAGTTTTTCCTCAGTGTCTTAGCTCCTTGAGATGTTTTTTTTCTGCCAGTGCCTCCCTCAGCCCTCCCAGTTTATTCATCTCACCTGTCTGTAGTTATTAATCAGCAGTCAGCACACCTGTCCCTTGTCTCTCCCTTCACGTTCCCAGTTTTATTTAAACCTTGATCAGTTCACATCTCCTTGCCAGTTCCTTGTAACGACTCATGTTTTCTGTACCTGTGCTCTTGAGCTTATTCTGCTTATTGTTAAAGAGTTTGAGTTAAGTTCAGCTGGCTCC
Source organism: Aphyosemion australe (assembly GCA_006937985.1). Taxonomy (NCBI): domain Eukaryota; kingdom Metazoa; phylum Chordata; class Actinopteri; order Cyprinodontiformes; family Nothobranchiidae; genus Aphyosemion; species Aphyosemion australe. The sequence continues at coordinate 1,003,946 of SSNS01000106.1, read as the reverse complement.
CTCCTGGATTTATCTGCATTTGGTTCCCACATCCACGTTATTTTGGAATCAATCCTCTTCATGATCACAGCTGATCGACCTTAGCCAAAACACACTTTGCTTTATTGTAGACAATTGTACAAATCTTGAGATCAAGTTTAATGTAGTAGTAGCTGACAGTCATTCACAACATACACTCGAAGTCTCAATGGATCACATGATATTTTGCAGTGTTGTATGATTTTTTTTATTTTATTTAAACTGAGGCATGAAAGGTGCTGGGGTTACATGTGTTCCTTCAAGGAATGATAGCCAATTCAGTCATAGAATAGAATAGAATAGACTTTATTGATCCCACAGTGGAGAAATTCACTTGTCACAGCAGCACCATCACTCAAAAGGATAATTAGAAGATAAATAAAAACAAGGGTACATGTATATACACATGCCGTAATCTAGTATTGTAATCTTCGATCACTAAAAATCCACAAATAAAAATTTTGAACATTTGAACTGCAGCAGATTTTGCACTCACACACTTAAAATACGGAACACAAATGTGCTTTTGAAATTGAAGGTTTTATAATAGCAAAATATCCATGTAGCCAGAAAGAGTGCTGGCTCTGTTTAGTTTTAGGCTTTTAGTTTGTGGGTAACTGAAACAAATTATATGTTTGAATTCTCCAGGGAAAAGGTTATTGGTGCCTACGTGTTCTTGTATGGAATAGACTCTGCTGTCCTTCAGTTTCTTCAAGCAGTGAAATCAAAATAATGTACCACTCAGACATTCATGTAATGCGTAATCTTATTTAGCTCCCCCC
>SSNS01000106.1:964287-1003124 GCA_006937985.1 Aphyosemion australe | reverse complement strand
CCCCCCCCCCCCCCCCCCCCCCAATTGTTGCACAGAACTTAACGGAAGCTGTGAAGAAGCAGCCAAGACATTATAATGTGAAGCTTTTTGTTTCAATTGGATCCTGTTTTTGTGGTCAGTCTTCACATTATTGCAGGAAATCGTACCGACAGCAATCCCACATCTGTCTAGACTCTGCAAATGGACTCCCTTAGCACTGAGGTTGTCTTAAGTTCCTACAGATTCTTCTTCCTAACTCCCTTTGACTCCGTGGTGTCTTCCTGTCAAGTGAAAGGAATAATAATAATAAAAAACACTGATAGGATTATTCATCCATGCTACTGAGTTGTTTTCCCAAACACAGAGTATTTATCTACTTTGAGGCTTCTTTCCTTTAGCAAATATTGTCTTATGTTTGTCTTTACAGTCCCGACTTTACATTTTAATATATTAAACACTGTTTCTTATTTCATTCTGCTTTCCTTCAGCACATGTTGTCTTTTGTTTTGTTTAATATAACTTTACAATATACTACACATACACATGTTTTAATATAAGAAACCTTGTGTTTTTTCATTGCTAAACACCTCCTCCCTGCATAGTTCTGTCACACTTGAGTTCTCATGTGTTTTGTTTTTGTTTTCTTTTCAAAACGATTTTTCACGTCCTCACCAGCCCACATCTGTTCCCCAAAGCATGTGTAACAAAATATTACCTTAGCAAGGCATCAGCATGTTTTTTTTCCTTCAGCAATAATTTACTTTTAATGTTTCCCTTGCTTCGGAGTAAGTTAGTTGAGTAGTTACTCCTGTCCTGCTGTATTTCCAGCTAAATTTTGTCTCAAATGAAGAGACTTAATTTGTTTGGGACCAAGCTGGGATCATGGAGGTCTGCATGACTGTCAATATTTGGTACCATTAGGTTATTCTGCTTGGGGTGATGAAATAATTGGTCTTTTTGCATCAGAATGGAGGACATGACTAAATTTACACAATTGATTTCCATTAGCATGTGGGTATACTCCTGGTAAGGCTAATAACTTTTGTTTTCAACAAAACTGGTTTTACCTTTTTAAATATACGAGTCTATTTATTATTGTCATAAAGTTTTTGCAAGCTTCAAACAAAACATCTAACATTTGTATGAAACAGAATATTTTCTCACTCTCAAATGTGTTTATAGATACTGGCTACATTCTTTCTGGTTTCAAAGTTGTGGTCTATGACTTGGAAAGAAAGTGATTTAACAAACTTTTGATCACTCAAGTTTGAGTTCAATTGAATATTGTATTTGATAAGAATAATCACACCACAACTTTAGTCTGTGGATATTTTAACTCTGTAGAATAGAAACTGATCTTTCTTTTTTAAACATTTACTTGACTGTGCTTAAACCAGCACTGCTGTACTACAGACGTTTGTGGTAGTTTTAGTGCAGTAATCCAAATTGGGTTCGAATGAAGGCAACTGGACTTCTTCGGTTTCTTGAAGACGTTTCGCTTCTCATCCGAGGAGCTTTGTCAATCTCCTCGAATGAGAAGCGAAACGTCTTCAAGAAACCGAAGAAGTCCAGTGCCTTCATTCAAACCCAATTTGGATTACCATGACCTGAGTCCGTTATTAATTCACTGTTGTAAAACTGAAACTCTCCTTCTCACTGTGTATCTTCTCACCATCATTTTAACTGGTAAATGGCTGTATTTATATAGCGCCTTCTTAGGGTTCTACAACCCCCCAAGGCACTTCACAACACAATCAGTCATCCACCCATTCACACACACATTCACATGCTGGTGATGATGAGCTACAAAGTAGCCACAGCTGCCCTGGGGCGCGCTGACAGACACTGGCGCCACCAGTCCCTCCGACCACCACCAGCAGGCAAGGCGGGTTAAGTGTCTTGCCCAAGGACACAACACCTTAATCTAACTGCTGAAAAGTCTCCTCAGCCTTCATTAGTTTCTGCAGGAGCGGTTCATCACTAAATCAAATAAATAACCTGTGTTTATGATCAAAAACGTGCAGGAAACCAGACCAGTTTTTAATAATGCGTTGGACAGTTCGGAACCCAATTTTAGTCGTTTCTGCAATCTCCTTAGATGTTTTCTCTGCTTGATGCATGCCAATGATCTGACCCTTCTCTAACAGACTAACATCTTCTCCACGAGCACCAGATGTGTCTTTCAGCATGGTTGTTTAAGAAATGAGAAGCAATTCAATGCACCAGTTGGGGTTAAAAACTCTTTGCAGCTGAAAGATAATCACATGCAGTAATTATCCAATAGGAGGCTCCTACCTGTTTGCTTAGTTAAATCCAGGTAGCAACTTTTTTTTTTGGCCAGGCCGTGTATAAAATTTAAGCCAGAACACCCAGGTAATGTACATTCATCAAATGATAGATTAAAACCTCCAAAAATGTTTTTGGGCCTTTAAATAACACACATTTTTATAGTATAATAAATATTAGCATATAGAGATGGTAGATAGTAAAACTAGATCTTACAAGATGGGGAAGCCTCAGCCATGTGAGTGTGTTGCAGAGGTAGTGAAATATAGCAGCAATGAAGGCTCTAACATAAACCTGGCCACTTCAACTTCTCTTTATTTAATTTGGATTGGCAAGTCATCTGCTGGGATGGCAGTATTTTATTTTTGAGTCGTTTTCTAAGTATCCAGCTCTGAAGCCGAGTGGCTCTCTATCATGTTTGTCAGGGGGAATTTTATTGAGGAACACTGAAACCAGATTGGATGCTGGCTGCGCTCATGTAGGGGCGAAGAGGGGGCTGTTTATGGGAGCTTGTATTGGTGAAGTGATTAGATTGAATTTGGAAATAGCTGAATTTTTTTTAATCATTAACAAACCGTGTTCTCAGTTAGCTAAAGTACTAAAATCAGATTATTGTGAAATGTGTTTATATAAAGCGTCTCTGTGTTGAGGAAGTCCTTTTAGAAATGACAAACTAAAGTCAGACTGGATTTTTTTAAACAGCTCTATGTCCATGTTTACTTAAAGACACTCTGCATGGATCATGTTATTGTTCAGAACTGCAAAAAAATAGCTAAAATGAAAATAAATCTCTTGGTTTTCCTTTTTCTTTGTCTTTTTGGTGTTTGTTCAGTAATGCAGAGGCATGTTTAGGCTGCTGTTACACATTTTAAACTGAATTTCATTTAATAATTTCAACAAGTGGTTAACTGTATTTAACTAGAGATTGTCGACATAAGCTGGATGCCTATAAGGAACAAATAATGCAACACTTTCAATTAATTATTTTAATAACTGTCTAAAACACTCAGAAAAATTAAACACCTTCTTTTTCTGTTTGTAAAACACAACATTGCACTCTGAAAAGAGCTGGTTAGAACAGGTTGGGATAGGTCAAAGCACCCAAGGAGATCAAATTCTATAATTTGCTGCTTTTCACAGGGGATACAAACAGCATTTACTTCATTGTGATGCTGAAAACAAGTTTTAATTGCTTCATTTACTGGAAAAGAAAGATGCATTGTAAAGTAGGCTGGAATTATTCTGGCTTTTGTGTCTTTTCAGGATCTGTTCAAGGACCCCTGACTGAAATATAGTGCTTATGAATCCTCAAGGTAATGGAAAAGATGCTCTACTGACAGGCAGCAGAAACCCAGGGTCATGTTTTTCCTTGCTCACATAAATCTTGGCCTGCTCTTGCCCCCTGCCCGCCCTTCTCCTACATTTGCTGCAAGAGCCGTCTTTGGGCTATCTTGACCGATTGAGAGGCGTGATTTATATCCACGGGCCACGCAGGACTGTAGTAGAAAATTCAATTAAATGGAGGAACATGAATAGAAGATAAATGAATTGGTGCCCCCACCTTTCTGCGCTGCTCTTTCCCACAGTCCACATGAGGATAGATGAAATGCATTCCTATAAAATGGTTTCATCCAAAGAGTCTCAGCCTGAAGCTAATTATTTCAGTGTATTTGTCTATTCCTGTACATGAAAATTGGAAATGCAAACATGCACATTCATTTTGCTTGTAGTCATAAAAACACACACAAAGAGATTAGAAACAATCACAGACAGACAGCGAGCACATTTCTAAACTCCACAGAAAAACAAGAAGGAGTACATGGTACTTGCCTCCAAGGGTTTATTTGGGCCATGGCAGCATCATGTGAAAAATCATGAGCAATGAAACCATTTTCCTTCTTTTCTGTTTGAATGTTTAAAACAATATTTCTAGAAATTAGAATGATGGTTGTAACTCACTGTGTTTTTTTTTCCTGCACTGGAAAACCATACACCAAGAAGTCTATAAGAACTCTGATTAGAGCTCTTGTGATCAAAGATCTGAGAGCACTACACTGATTTCCTCAGGGACTCTGCCCAGAGGAAGCAATGCAGTTTATACCAGGAAAAAGGACACACACATCACCTGCAAACTGTACCCAAATTTTGGTTCCTGAGACACCAAAAAGATATTGAGTTTTTGGTTTTCTAGGTTGTCAGAGAAAAGCCGTAACGACGAGGAAGAGAGGGGAAAACAGCCATATAATACTCTCAGAGTTTAACATCTTTCAGCAGCAGCAGCCTCTGTACAAAGACTGTGTGTGTGTGTGCGTGCGTGCGTGTGTGTGTGTGTGTGTGTACTGGATCAATTTTCTGGCTCCCCCTGGGTGTGTCAGTTGAGGGCTTCCGGGGGAGCCCATCATCCTTTCAGGGGAGCCAGGCTCCCCCTAGCTCTCCTGTAGTTCCAACCCCAACTGCCTCCATGGATTGAGTGAAAACCTGTCAGTTCGTTAAGAGAGAGGCACACCAAGAATCTGAGAAATAAAAACAAACCAACAAATCCCAATTTAAACCCTGCTGATCTTAAATACATTTTCTGAAATAATAAACACATTCTTTCTCTGGAAAAATAAGATTAATAACACCACAAGTGTCATCAGAAACAACTCTCTACTCTAAGTTCAACTTTCATGTCAGACACTTGTGAAAGAGACAAACCCTGTCTTTCTGTTTCAATCTCTCTCACACAGGATACTACAGTGCCTTTTGAGATTTGATCCTTAAACCTTCAGTTTAGAGTTGACCTTTCTAAACAGCCAGCCAGACATAGCTCCACACATGAAAATAGGATCAGCTCAGCAAGAACACAATCAGTCTGTAGCTGAACTTACCGTTCCCTTCAGAACAGCTTGTTACGACCCTGCATGTGTTTTTATAACAGTGTTTATGAAACTGGATGTTTTTACCTTTAATTTTGCTGAAGCATTTTTAGACCAACCCACAACACTGAAGCAAATGCAAATTAGGCTTAATCATAACTTAAATATTGGACAAAAAACTAAAACAGTAGTATTTTTACTGGTGAACAAAAGACTTTATTTTTTTTATCATGTAGTGTTATGGTTGTTTTGCCTCCAGTGATCCATTAGTATGCAACTTCAGATGCCCTTCTTCAACACGGAGGTCTAAATTTGAACAAGTGGTAAGGAGCTTTACAGACCCAGGCCTGTCTCCCTACTCAAACAGGAGCTAATTTATGCCCAGTGATAAAAAATACATAAAATAAAAGCTAGGAGTGGCCCCGGGCAAGAAATTGCAATAAGAGGTGTGAGTCCTCAATAGACATAATTCAGGATGATTTATAGCTGAGTGACAAAGGGGGAAATGCTTCACCAGGATGTCAGTCAAATCATTCCTGCCATCATGAAGTAAGAATATTTTGGTGAGAGAAGTATTCAAGTTATCTACCTTTTGTTACGTTTTTTTAAATTATTATTAAAAACAAAACACTACAATAATCAATTCCTTCATTCAAGCCTTGATTACAACCTTTTCAAGAACAATGGCTGATTTAAGTCTTCTTAGGAATAAAATTATAATTTTTCCACACCTGTCATTTGGATGTTGCTCTTATTAATCTTTGCAAAACATTCAACAACTCAGAAGTCTAAATGACAAGCATCAGAGGAAAGCTACTTCTTGATTTCTGCAGACATTAAAAACAGGATCCAGATTTAGACTCTGGCTTGGCCACTACAGGATTTTCTGAAGCGATTCGACCAATCTTTCTTTCCTGGTTGCTTTTAATTTATTGTGATGAATAAAACAAAGACCGCCCCATACCACTAAGACTCTGTCATTAGTGTGGTTTTCTGTAGGGATAGCATTAATGATGTGATGCTTAGTATTTTGATTGATGCACAAAACTGTGGAAAGCTGTGATCAATCACTTTGACCCATCAGATGCTTCTTATCTGAGTGTTTTCTTAATGCATTTGTTTATTTTAACTTTGTGGTCTTTTGGTAATGGTGTATAGGTTTGATTGATGGGCTAAATATTGTTAAATTATCTAGTTCCCTACTTTTCACAAATCAACAGTGAATCTATAATTTTTGTTTTTTCTTAGAGTTAATCTTTTCCATTACTTTATTGTCAGATGAAGATCTGTTCATTCCATAGTTCATGTCCATTGTTAGAATAAATTAAACTACCTTTTAAATCAGCTCTAGTTGCAATAGTCTCTGCTGCAGATTTTCTCTTTTTACCACAATTCAAATTCTTTTAACGGGGTACAGATCATAAATTAATGTGAGACATTAAATAATGTAACTTGAGTGAACGTTATACTTTTGTGTTAACTGAGAATAAAGATGCATCTTAAAATATGTCTGTTTTTTCCAACATGTTGGTTTTCTATAATCATAAAGTCTCTGTACTGAATGCCCAAGGGTTGATACTGCTCTACTGTGGTTAGCAGATTGTGCATCTCTCCCCCTCCATCGCATACAGCCACAAAAATATGCATATAGACAGCGAAATGAAAAACAAACATGCAAGTAAATACTTATGCAGACAGTGTACACAGGTGTTCACACCCCCACAAACACAGCCAGACGCTGCTGATGCAAAGGTGAAGAAACGAAAGCTGTCGTCGTGTGAGGTGAAGATAAAGGCGCCATTCCTTTCTTCACTCCCTCTGCTCCATATCCATGGCATCTGCTCTGCCCTCATTAATCATGGGAAAGGTGGGAAGGAGGCTGCCACTTGAAATAAAGCTTTATGAGCGCATGGAGTGCTGTGGACCACATCCTGGCATTTAGGCTGTTTTTCGTTTGTGTGGATGTGTTTTATAAGCCATCTTTCCTCAAGGCTGCACTGCTTGTTAGTTTTGTTTCACACACCGAGTCACATAACTGGCTCAACATGGGTACAGTACCATCTGTTAGGGGATTTCACCCAGTGACCTAGTGGAAAACATGAAGGCTGTTAACCCCCTGCACATATGTGACACTTAACCGAGGCATGACAAAGCAGTCACCTCCAGGTACGAGATCTCAGAAGGGTTTGCTGCTTTCTGCAGAATGCTACTGATGCTTATAAGACACCAGCAAATCACAAGGTTGTACTCCCCCTAAGTCATGTTGGGACAAGCGGTGTGTGCATCTCACATTTATCTGTTCATTGTTTCAGAAGAAAATGAAATTTCCTTGGAGACAGGCACTGCCATCTGATCTTTTTTAAACTGAGCCGTGTTGTGGTCCTGGTGGCTGCTGGCTACAGAGGTTCATCACAAACATCACTGTTGTTGACACGTGTCACAAAAAGCACAAGGATAGATGCTTGAAAGCTCAAGGACATTATTAAAGAGATTCTGTCAAAGCGATGGGTCCTGGGAGAAAATTGTAAAACACAGTCAGTTCAGTCTTTCAAGGATGTCGTTTCTGAGCTGAACACAACTGAAGAGTTCATTTTTATTTTTATTTTTGGAAAGAAGCCAGAATTTTGTATTTATATCAAACATAAACTATAATAGTTCTTGTTCTGGTTCTTTCAACCCAAAATGATGACTCTTATTTCATCATGGCTGACACCAAAGATTAACAATATGTTGATTTTCTGTTTTTCTTCTTTGTTCAGGGTCCTGCTTACGAACAAAACTGGGTCTGAAACCCGTGTAAGTGACTTTATGATTTAAAAATAAAAACTTGTGCGCAATTTTAAGCAAACCTTTAACCTGGCATAAGCACACTATGGAGATGGCGAAACTGGCAGTGCAGCCGGTGAGATGGTAAAATGTTTTATTTAGGACACACTGGCAGACTTATAGACCCTCTCTCTCACACACAAAGCCAACAGTCAGCCTGCCCCCAATGTCTGAACTCAAAATAAAAATTATATCTGTAATTAAAATATGTTGTTTTAAGATATTACATTCATGCCACTCGAAGGGAAGAAAACATTATTTCTGTTCCTACATCACGTTCCAGAGCCTGGATTTCCATCTCGGTTGTCAATTCAATCAATTCAATTCAGTTCATTTTTATAGCACCAGTTCACAACAAGAGTCGTCTCGTGGCACTTCAGAGAGTAAACAATCCAATTGAACCAATTTATCAGTGCGTTGAGTCCAGTTCATTATGTCAATTAGTTAAAAGGTTCCTATGTTAGAAAACCCAGCAGATTGCATCGAGTCACTGACTTGTGTGAGTGACTTTACAGCAATCCCCATACTAAGCAAGCATGTAGTGATAGTGGAGAGGAAACCACCGGAAGTAACCTCCAAGCTTAATTATGGAAATTAGGGTAACCTAGCCTTTTAGAAGGAGGCATGTGGGAGGCAGGACCAGGGAGAACCGTCTATACCGACTGCAGCGTTTTGGATTCGTTGAAGACTTTTAACTACATTCTGTGGACTTCCTGATTACTAATGAATTACAGTAATCCAGTCTTAAGGTAATAAATGCATGAACTAGTTTTTCAGCGTCATTCCTGGACAGGATGTTTCTAATCTTAACAATATTCCGGAGGTCCATCCATCCATCCATTTTCTCCCGCTTATCCGGAGTCAGGTCGCGGGGGCAGCAGCTTAAGGAGGGAAGCCCAGACCTCCCTCTCCCCAGCCACTTGGGCCAGCTCCTCCGGGGGGATCCCAAGGCGTTCCCAGGCCAGCCAAGAGACATAATCTCTCCAGCGTGTCCTGGGTCTTCCTTTGGGTCTCCTCCCGGTTGGACGTGCCCGGAAAACCTCACCAGGGAGGCGTCCAGGAGGAATCCTAATCAGATGCCCGAGCCACCTCAACTGGCTCCTCTCGATGTGGAGGAGCAGCGGGTCTACTCCGAGCCCCTCCCGGATGACCGAGCTCCTCACCCTATCTCTAAGGGAGAGCCCAGCCACCCTGCGAAGAAAATTCCGGAGGTGAAAGAAGGAAATCCTACAAACCTGTTTAACGTGGGATTTGAATGACATGCCCTGGTCACATATAACACAAAGGTTCTTTACTTTGTTCTTGGAGGCTAATTTAATGCCGTTTGGATCAGGTGACTGACTAAGCAGTTTCCTTTTCTAAGGTTCTGGTCCAAAGATGATAACTTCAGTCTTGTCTGGATTTAACAGCAGAAAGTTTAGAGTCATCCAGATTTTTATGTCTTCAAGACAAGCCTGTAACCTACCTAACTGATTAGGTTCATCAGGGTTTATGGATAAATATAACTGAGTATCGTCAGAGTAACGACAGGAGTTATACCATGCTGTCTGATGATTTTGTCATGTTACCTGTGAAATGCTGCCTATAAGCAGCTTTTTTATTGCACAATATTCATAATGTTGTTTGCATTGTCCATTTATGGCAGAAAGTGGGTGTGTAGGAGGCGGGGTGTGATCCAGAAACACCTGAGCACATTTCTAAGACAGATTTCATTTACAAAGCAGAAACTGCGTGCAGCCGAGCATAAGCAGAGTTTTATAGGTCGGAAAACCTATTTCTTTATGTGAACAATTTTTGTATTGCTGAGCTTAAAGGTAATGCATATGATGTTTCTGAATTTCAAGAAAGAACCGCCCTCTCCACGTTTTGAAAAATGCGCATGCGCAACACTGGAAAGTTAGAATATAGTCATAGATAACTTCTAGCAGTAATCTGAAATGCATTTCTCCAAATAGCATGCCGTACTTTAGCTAACCTGTTGAGCAAAAAACCGGCAACAGCGGCGTCTGTGGGCAGCCCAACTTTCTCTTTCAGCGCACGCCATCGTGCGCACGCGCAGATAATAAAAACTAACCCTCGAGCGAGCGTTAGCTGAATGATTAACAGTTATGCAGACCAGTGGTTTAGATGATCCACCCAGAAGTAAAGAACGTCCACAATACCTTTAAGTGGGCTATTAGTAAGGATTCTATGCCAAGTTTTATAAATGAGGCCCCTGGTCATTTTACCATCAGACACAAGTGATAAGAATATCTTGCTTCACATAAAATGGCACCAGGCATATTGATATTTGATAACAAAAGCGTGTAAAAGTCATTTGGGTTTATTTTTAGGTGTTGCCACAACAAAGTATCAGTTATTTAAAGGGTTATTACCATTGAAAACAAAATGTCAACCCCAAGTCAAAGAATGTTTCTATATGTTGTCTGCTCTTTCTGAGACTGTAATGAATAATAATAATAATAATAATATCACTCTTTCATATTTTACTCTTGTGTAATTCAGTGGATGCTTCAATAACATATTGGCACTAAATGTTGCTCTACCAGGTGGTGTTTAAAGGCCTAATGTGACTCAATCAGTCTTTTGTAAATCACATCAGATATAACTGTTTTGTTCTTGCCTACATATCTTTGTTTACGAAGCTTTCAGTGTTGTCCCTGTTAAAATTACTTCAACTGGCTGTCAGGTCGCATTAAAATATTGTAGATTTGTTTTTTGAGCCCACGACAGTGAGGATTAAGACTCTTGTCACATTCAGTAAGGTGCTTTGCAGTGGATGTGGTGAGTACGTGTTACCATTTTGGTATATGAGAGGGGCACGGTGACACCTGACAGGCACCCTCCATCATTAAACACTTCAGTGAACTGTCGCCAACATGACAGAATACAGTCAGGACCCATTTGTATTGAATAATGACAGCTAATGACAAATACCTGTCCCGGTGGAGCTACAGCACGATTAGTGCTGTAGGAGATAAAAGGGTTCAAAGAACACTAAAGAAAAGCTCCTCACCAACTACAAAAAATGCTTAATAATCTGGAGTAAATGATTGGTGTTCTTGATACCCTACTGGGTATCATGCTTATAATGATGTGTGTTTCAAAGGCCAGACAACATCCCTGGGATGAAAGTGCATCTCACCATGCGATAACATAATAGGCACAGATTGAAGTCATTTCTACTGAGTTGTGATTGAGTTTAGTCATCAGCATGTCTGTGGGACTGAAGGGATGTTTGTGGCGGGTTTTATTCTGTGACCTTCATAACAAGAGCTAATTTTCACATTTCCACCTTCGCTATTTAAAGCAGTGGCTCACATATTTTGAAGTGGGTGTCTGGTATGAACAATAATTTACCTGTTAGATGTAGCTCTTTGAGGATCTGTTTTAAAGAAAGACTGGATTAGTGAGCTAATTAGTGATGGTAAACTCCATTATTTTTATTGAATTGAGTATGAATGAGTCACTCGGGTTTTTGGAGTCATTTGAGTCACTGAGTCAGATACCCAGAGTGCAAAAAAATATACATTTACACTCAAACTTAATTTGCTCCTCTTTTCATGTAAATCCTACCGCTAAGATGAGAGATTGAAAAAGAAAACTATCCATTTTATACCCTGAAATTCATTTTTTAAAAATAGTGGCGGAACTGAGTTATTATATTGACTATCTGTCAGCAAATGTTCGAGGGGGGTGTGGGTGGGGGCGCGTTTTGATGAATTATTCGACCATCTATGATTGGCTGAGGCATCTATTGTGGAATCTGTTTTGTATTCTCTGACGGGGAATACAAAACAGATTCCGCCGCCCCTCCCCCGCGCCCCCCAAGAGGGGCATGCCCCACTAGGGGTGGGCGATATGGAAAAAAGAATCATATCACGATTTATTTTTTGCAAAATCACAATCATCGATTTTATCACGATTTTTTCCATTTCGACAATTCATACATTTTGGAAGTCATTTACCGATAAAATAGATCAATTTAAAATCATACCCCTTCACAGAAAATATGATAAAATATTTCAGACAGGGTAATGTTTGAACACTTGTTTTAATTTAGGGAAGAAAAATTGCAAATTTGTTCTATTACAATAAACATGATCAAACAAAAAATGCCTTCCATTTAAAAATCCATAATGTTTTTATATATTAGCTTTTAATGTCTTTGGAGTAGCTTTAGAGTCAAATATTTATGCCACAGTTCCAGGGCTTAGTTTATTTATTTGTTTGAACAAATAAGTTCAGAAATGTTGGGGAATGAACCAAGTTCTGTTTAATGGCATGTCTCAAATGTCCCACAGGCACTTTTATTTATTATATATTTATAATTAATGAAAAATAATTTAACTTCTATTTAGAGGTGGCTCATAGCTTATCATCCAAAATATATTAGTAATTATTTCTTGTCCAGAGAAAAAAAATCGATCTAAATTCATGATGTGTTTGCATTTGCATCCACTACCAGCAAATTAGCCTTTCGCCGGCCCCGCCCCCAGAACGGCTATTGTCCAATCACAAATCATAGCAACCGTTACTATCCGACAGCTCCAAACTAAATGATGAAGCTAAGCCTAATTTACTACTAAGCATTAGCCTCGATAGTAGTCGTGTCTCCTTCGTTTCCCTTCAGAACCTCCTCATCGAGCTCAACCAGAAGCATGAGTGCTCCCCCCACCCGCGGCTGGGTGGAGGTCCGCCTCCCAGGCTATCCAAGACCCTTTATAAGACACACCATGCCGGCAAATCACGTAATATTACCTCAACTGTGTGTCTTATAAACGCACATTAAGCGTTGGCGCAACAGCGGGTGGTGTCATGATCACGTGATGAATTAATGCCGAGCTCCGGCCGGGAACTAAAAATGAAAGTAAACACGGGCATAAAAAGTTACATTTTATAAACAGACTCAGCTGAGATGATAGCGATGCAGAGCACCGGGAGCTTTTAGACCTGCCTGCAGCTCAGATCATCTGACATCTGACAGACATCTGACAGCTCACAGGGACACCGCATCGCCGCCACCTCTCACCGATCCACGAGTCCCCGGACTCCGCCTTCTTCTGAAACGCCCAACTCCTTGTTCCCTGCTACGCTTCACTCAGCATAGCCGACACTAATATATCCCTCCACTGCATACTGTAACCCTTTTTGCCTCAATCTGGATGATATTGAGGAGGAATTGCTCCAAAAAATGTCGCTGACATGCATCTGTCTACTTCTTTCCATCGTGGAAATCTGCAGTACGGCTCTCCGTAGATGTAGATGATTCCTATCTACACGAGGGAGGGGTTTGGCCCGTCTCTTCACACAAACTCCGGTGGCAGCCACTGTGAAAAGGCTCGCTAAAATACAAACGAACGTCCCCAAATAATAAAAGACACGAAGCCAAATGCAAAGTTTAGAGCAGAACATTGACCCAGAGGTTTCCTGATTGAGCAGACGCGTGAGAATGTAATTAGCGCTTAGAGACGGAGCAAGCTAGCAGATAGTGCTAGTGGCTAGCGCCACAATCGATTATGGTGTGCTTCTTCAACTATTCAAAATTGTTTGTCATCATCTTAATGCATCGATTAGATTATTTTCTTCATCTCTGCTGAGCACCCAGCTAAACAAACCAACACGCTGCTTAAAGTTCTGATTGGTTCATCGGTGTGTCTGTCATGCCGACAGAAGCAGACTAGCTAATGGCGTGACTCGGCTGAGAAAAACCAAAACAAATGTGTGCCGCGTTCAGAAATAATGGCATAGACGGGTGATAGAACGCAAATAGACGGTTCTACGATCTCCGAGCTTTGGTAGATCGTCATCACATCAAAATCCTTAACGATCTTATATCGTCAAATCGCACGGCCCTAAGCCGCACTAATTGAGAACCACTGGACTTTTGGAAGTGGAAAATTCCAGAAGGTGACCAATATTAAAACTTGTGAAAAATCAATCCAGGAGGAGGTTGCTTTCAATAAAAAGAAAGAATAAATAAAACGTGGTGGGTATATTCATTACCAGGTAAATCACCAAAGACAATTTGCTCATCTTGGCAGTGGTGCTCTTACACAGCACACTGAATGAGCATGGCGAAGGTACAAAGAGGACATCTACCGACACAGAGGAAATCTGACAGAGAAAGCCTTGAAGATGAACCTAGCTGTTCTCTTGCATAGCATTTGCTTTTGTGTCTCACTACCCTGTAATCTTGTTTTAGTTATATAGTAATTACCTAATAAAATAAGATTTATTACACAATAATACACCATAACTTACATGTAATTACCATGTATGTACATAGCAATTAGGGGACTGTAAAAGAAAGTGTTACTGAGCTAAGCACAGCAAGTAAAATAATAATTCACAACTTTTCTACAGTACTGTAATCTACTTTGACCCACTTAATCATTTAAACAGCAAACATTTAATATTTTATTGTACCTGGTATCCACTCAGCATCTGAATGGTACCTGCAGGATAGTTTGAACAACATTGAATATATTTCTAATCTACCTTAAGCTTTTGAACTACAAATGTCTTGTTTACCTCAACTGTATGCACAGTTTTTCTTTCCTCAAGGACCAAAGCATTACTGTACTACATATTGATTAGCAGATACCTTCAGGGCACCAAGCAATTGTTAACAATTCAGCACAGTCTTTTTCTAATGGAAATCAGAGTGTGAAGAATGTATAATCTATTTGCCTGCTTTGAATGATTTATTAACCACTATTTTGGTATGGAACCAATTTGTTTCATTAACTGCATTTGTTTATTCATTGAGCTGTTGGGACGAGGTTAAAAATTAATAAGCAAATAATTGCCAGCAAAAGCATGGCTTCATGCAAGCTGCTCAATCAAATATTGCTTTGCAAATTGATCCAGTTCAGTTCAATATGCACTGTAAATTTCCATCTGCAGCATTCATTAAAAAGTCTTGCATGGTCAGTGAAGGTTAGACATGAGTAGTCCACCATGCTGGAATCCATCATATGATAAAGCCGATGCTCAAAAAGAAATGGAAATGTCATTTTTGTTAACTGTAAATAAAACAGTTGTTTCTTACTTTTGCTAAAGCTTTCTTCCTATATGTGGATACTAGAGTTTTAGGGAAAAAAGGGTGGTTACTCAGTATATGTAGTTCTACTTTAACAACACTTGTTTAAGGTGTTTTGTTTATATAAAACAGTAATAGTACTATTTTGTCAAGTAAAAATTCACTTGGTAATAGTCTTTCTTCTCTGTTTTTAAATGTTTTTAAAGCCAAAAAACAAATGGAAATACAATTTGAAGAATAAAAATCACTGGCTACATTTATTCTTGAGAATTAATACTAAGAGTTTTGTTGTGTGTTTATGTGTTAAAATACTAATTTCTCCATGTTGTTTTGGACACCATGCTGCCTAAATCATTTCTGCTGGCTCTTTTTCCCATCTGTTATGATGACTAACCATACCAACAAGGGATTTCTGTACATGTGGGAGCATCTGAGTTTTCCAAACCCAACTAAAGCCCAGATTGAGACTCTCAATCTCCAACAACTTGAACAGGAGATGTAGTACAGGAGCCAAAAATAAAGTTAAAGAAAAAGTTTGTCATTTCTTATCATATCTGGGGATAGTGTTGATTGGGGAATAAAACAAAAACTGGCAAATGAAATCAAATGCCTGTGGCGTGGAAAAATTGGGTGATGGTACCAATTTTCAAAAAAGAGGACCAGAGTGTTTGTTCCAATTATCAGGAGATAATACTGCTCAGCTTCAGTTGGAAAGTTTATGTTTATAGTTTTAGGGTCACGGTTATTTGTCAAGTTCATATGTATTAAGCGAAATTTTAAGTAGTTTTTTTACTGTTTCCCTCCCACTACATACTATGAGGTTATGGGATTATTTTGTTAAATCTTAATTTTATTTATTTATTTACAACCAAAGCAAGACTGTGCCTGTACTCTTGGCACTAAGTCAAGCTCATCCCTAGTATGGGTTGGATATACCAAGGCTGCTTTTTGTCTGGACTTCATGGACAGGATTTCAAGGTCTAAATTTGGAGAGGAGGGTGTTTGGTTTTGGAACTTCAGGATCTCATCTGCTTTTAACCCATGATGTATTTCTGTTGGTGTATTCAAGCTGCAACCTTCAGTGGAAAAGGTGGAATGTTCCCTCTGGGATGGGAGTTGGTCGTTGCCCTTAAAGAGGAACTAGAATGTAAACCTTGTTGTTGTTAAATAAAGACAGCTTGGGTGGTCAAAAGTAGCATGTCAAAGCCGTGTGTGACCTACTTTTATGTAAATTAGAAAGTTGAAAAAGGCGAGAGAAAAACTTCTGTTCTGAGAAAACCTTCCTTAACACGTCATAAGGGGGAGCCACGCCTCCTCAAACCTGCATGTCTCCAGTGTCTGAGGCCTTCTGGGGAACCCAACCAATCAGCAAGCAGCTCATTATCATATTCATGTCCTGGCCGAGTGGGAGGGGAAAACAGCTCCTGGGACAGATGAAAGCCAAAAGAACATTTCTTATGCTTTTTAGAGGCTCAAAGCTCTGTTTTAGATTGTTAATTGCCTGCATTCTAGGATCACTGTTGAAGTTTAAGGATTGTGATCTTGTTTGCGAGTGATGGTGGACTGGAATGGATTAATCTGCCATAATGAGTGTGCTGCTCTTGTTTTTTGTAGTAAATGAGCAAAGTCAACAGGCAAAGGTTTTGGTTTACCGGCCTGTTTATTTTTGCGCCCACATCTACAGTCCCAAGATTATGATCAATAGCATCAAATCCTAGATAAAAGCAGCATAAAAGAGCTCCCTTTGTAGGGTGGTTGTGCCCACAGACATAAGGTAAGGAGCTCATCTAGGGGGGAGCTCAGGGTACAGTCACTGTTCCTCATCTTCAAAAGGAGCCAGCAAAGATAGTTCAGGCATCTGAATAATGCCACCCAATTGCCTTCCTCTTGAGGTTTCATTCACACATCCCACTGGGAGGAGACCTTTTTTCATGGGCCTGTTACCTTTAAAACCTGACATTGGTCAAGAGCAAGAATACCAATGAGTGGATTGAAAAAAACCAATCCTTAAACCAAAAATGGAATATAAGACCTCATTGTTTTATAGAACTGGATTATGTTGCCCAGTCCCCTGTTTGTCAAAATAAAGTCATAAATCATTTCTGTTACAACTGAAAAGGGATTGCAAAAGAGTTAGTCCTCATTCTTAGTGTGCAGGTGTGAGGAAACCTATTCAAATTTCCTCTGGAAAGCCAGTGACCTTTAAGCTGTCTGAAAAAGCATAAAGGTGGGATGCTTGTCAAAGATATTTTACTGATACCTTAAGCCTTAATCTTTCTTACAAACCCAAAGGTGCTACTTTTATGTTGGATGGCCAATGTCTCACCATAAAGCAATTACCAGAACATTTTTTAAATTTTGTACACCACCTTTCTTTCCTGCAATATTACTGTGATGGGCACATTAAATGTTGCTACTACAATCATTATACATAGAATATAAATTTATGTAATATGACAACAAAATCCAATATTATTTACTCTCATTGTGATAAGGCACAGTCAGCAAAAGGCCAATGTCTGCAGCTGGGATTTCTTGCAGCTGTAATCTGTTTATATGGAAATGCACTTGAGTGCAGGGAATTTGATATGTAAATAACACATTATAACCTTCGCAATGCACATAGGGTGGTCTTTTTCCCTGTTTCTTCTTTGACCACTAGACAGAATCAGTTTGGCTGTATCACTTTCACAGAATCTAGGGAGGAATTAGATTGAAGTCATGCTTAGATGAACCCATCTCTTACCGAATGTCATTGTTCTCATTTGTGGCTCAGAGAAATCTCTCGTTCAAGAGCCTGATTGCCAAATAATTTCAAATGTCCTCAGGTGTTTCCAGTCTTTCTTCTCTTCTTTTGTTGATACTTGGGAGGTAACATAGTGTTATGCAATACAACACAACCTCATCCTGACATGATGTTTTAAACAATACGTGAAGGCAAGAGTCAAACATTCAAGTTTTCATTACTTAATCTTCCATATGTGATTTCACATTCATGCACAATTTTGAGCTTGACTTCAAGATCTGGAAGGCATTCCAGACCTGCCTCAACAGGGGATAGGTCTGGTATACAAAGAAGCACCTCAATACATAAAAGCACATATTACAACAGACAATTACAACATAATCCACCAGTGGTGGGTGGGAGGAGCTGGGATCTCCTTTGCAATTGAGAGAGTTTGCAGCATCCAGTGTGCCTTCCATCCTCCGCTGCTTGAAGGTGTGAAGGAGGCTCAAAGAATAAGAAGAGCATTGAGTCTGTAGTGAGTCCATGACCTTTCACCCAGATCACTCACAAGCTGATCAAGGAATTCACAGTCCCATGTCAGGAGTAGGGTAGGGATGGGGCAGAGCATCTGTCTGTATCCATTCCAGAAGGACTTTAGAATTCTTCAGCCGTCAAGGCCAAACATAGGGGAGCAAAATTCATATAACTTTAATTGTTTTGTAACAGTCCAGAGATAAAATTTCCTCTCTGCCTTCAGTCCTTTTCCGGCTAAATCAATGGGGGTTAGTTTCCAACAAACAAGCTAAAAAGAATTCCAAGCTGGTTTCCATTCTGCGTGCGAGTTCTGAAAATGCAGCCAGATTGCTGCTCAGAGTATCTAGCTTGAAATTCATCTCGAACAATGTCTGAGTCTAAGAGTTCGAAGCACGACATATTCACTCTGAGCTTGGGAGACCTGCCAATTCCTCCCGTCAGCTCCAAAATCTTCAGATACACCAGGTACTAACCTGCTCCAAACAGTAAGAACCTGGTAATCATGAATCCAAATATCTAAGCGTCTTCTGAGTCGTCCACTGACAGCAGCAACAGACACATAATCTTCCACTGGTCCCAGGAATACATTTTGTATCCAACTGTGTGCATTTTGTCGGAACAGCTAGGAGCTCTCTTCTCTGTTTGTAATGTAGAAAAAATTTTATCAATTGCAATTAGAGACCAGCTCACCAGATCCTTGGTTTTTAAAATCCAGAAAGAATCCAGAGAGGCACTTCGGACAGTGAAGACAGCACAGAGTGGCAGGGAGTACAGGGTTGGTAGGAGAAAAGGATACAGCATCTGCAATAATATTACTATCAAGCGTAGTGGCACGAATGCCGCAAAATTCCCGCATTTCCATGCCACCGTGGCGCTTTCATAAGACACATCGTGGTGGCAGTATTGCGCTGATTTGCTGGCATGGTGTGTCTAATGAAAGCGGCTTTTGTTTAATGCCAAATGATTAGCGATTCTTTTTGTCTTTTTTCTATTGTGCTTTTCTTAAACCAGTAAAACGAATTACCATTTTCTTTTCAAGTTTATCACTGTGAGTTTGGAGTGATTCTTTACCTCAAAAAGACAAGGTCAGATATTTTGGTGGGTTTTTTTTCTCTTTTTACAAGTAATGACAGTATGAGGTGAGAGATGGACCAACAAATTTGTGCTTCACCTGCAGTAAAGAGGGCATTGTTGTGGTAAAAAAAAAAACCATCTTGAGCCAAAAGTTATAGCTGTAAATTTGCAGGTCCATCTTTGTTTTGACCTTCCTGACCAGGAGATTTGGATCTCAAATGAAAGATAAACATTCCAGACACTAGTGGCAGAAACAAACTTCTTCCATAGAGCAATATTAGCAATAGCGTGAAGATCTGTATAATTTTCAGAAAGCATGGAGTAAAGCTACTACTTTTCTGTGTCGAAAGTAGTCTGTCAAGGTGTTTCAGTCATCTGATTAGGAAGGCCTTCCAGTAGTGTCCCTCTGGAGGAGTTCTAAGGACATCCCACTGGGTGGAGACCCCATGACCAGTTAAAAAACTCCTAGAGGAGTTATACATGTCCTCAGGTATTGGACCATCTAGAGGTAAGGGACTTCTGGATCTCACTCTTGGATCTGCGTTTGTGACCCAACCTTGGATAAGTGTCTGAACGTGGATAGATCGTGTTTACCTGATACGTTTGTCAGTTAAAATGACCTTCCTGACTTAGTCAAAACAGTTCTAGCCTAAATAAGGATTTTGTGGTTGTTAAAATATTGTGTTGAAAATGCATGAGCTTGAATAGACTATTGCTTTGTTTAAGGGTAATTAAGTGAAAGATATTTAATTTCCAATGGTGGTGGAGGAGTGTGGTGGATAAGCAGGCCATTAATTAGCTGTTGGGCTTTTCCACTTAGAAACTGTCTCTAATCTATCATTGTTTAGGAGTTCTTTATCAATTGAACTACAGTGGGAAATCTGTGCTTCTGTTGTTTTGTACACAGACTATTTCAAATGTCTTTTGGTACAGAACACATGAATCTATTAAATTTGAGGGTTTTATGGTGACAGCTCTGTACACATTTATAAAAGTATACAATGTTTTAAGTGCTGATGAAAAATGGGACATTTTGAGACAGAAGACAATGACACCAACGTAAAGCACAGTTTTACTGAATGTGACAGAAACACTTAACAATGAAACAAGGAAAAAGTAAAAAAAAAAAAAAAAAAACTATCAACTCTCTGAATTCAGTGAGTTTGCAGAGTTAAAATAAAACAATTGGATCATAACAAAAAAGAAAAAATGTAGGAGATACCCAACAAGGAAAATTTGGGTCAGACAACTGTTCATGGAGAAGATCAAAAAGTAAACTTATTTAGCTGGAGCTGGATCTTAGTCGGGTTTTGAAACGGCCTTGGACAAACTTTTGGTGCCAGAGTAAATTCTAAATGTTAATTTTGACTCCAAAATTCACGTTTTCAAAGGTTTCCAAAACAGCCAATGAAGTCAACTTCAAATGTGGTTGTCACAGACAGACCCAGTCATACAAAACACAGTAAAGGAACAACTAAATAGGTCCCAAAGGGGGACTTTAGTTTCACAAGTGCATGCAATACGTTCTCATGCACACCCAATAGTATCTGGACCAATGTTTTTTTTTTCTCAATTATTATAATTTCACCTACAGTGTCCCTAAGGGGTTTGATAATATTTTTGATACATCCCTACTTCTTTTCATTTTTCCTTTTTTTCTTGTCCTGAAATGCTTTAGAACTAAATGTGCAGTATTGTGAAGGATGCATGAGGTCTTCAAACTTTCAGAATATATTGGTCTTTTGTACCAACCTGTCCGGGTGCAGGAAAAGACATTTTTTATGCATCTGCCCCCCTGGACATCAGAGCAATATATTTTAATGTCATAGCTAGACAGGTGCTTTATTTTAACCCATTACATTCTGATGCAACATATGCTTGTTTTATTTTCAGGCCTAAGGCACTTGGCATGGTTGCACAAAGGTTTCAATTGGAGCAGTTTTCACTTTCTGCAGTGTGAGGGATTCTGGGCATTCAACCCAAAGATGGTAAAAAGTGGCAATGCAAAGCTATCGGTGACTACGCTTTATGTCCAGTCATTGCTGATTATTTGTAAATCAAAGGCGGACTGATGTAAAAGATTACCATACCAGCCTTATTTATAAAGCACAACAAGGTTGCACAAAGTACTGTACCCAAAACCAACATCATAAAACAAGTAAACTATAGCTTTACTATGAGGTGAATTTTTGTTCCTTTTTGTTTCCATGGAACAGGAAAACGTCATGAACAAGAACAGCATCAAAAACGATTAAAGAAGACTTAGTTCATACTTCTGAGACTGCCCACTTGTGGCAGCAACACACAGTATCAATACAGTGTACAAAGCAGTACTAGAGTGTGGGTTATGAAGAACATTTATAGCCTAGAAATCTAGACAGACAGTAGCCGAAGCAAAAAGATTTTGCTCTGTGTGTCGGTCTAGCCATGCTGCATAGAAACCTCAGCAGGCCAGACCAATCTTGTATCTTGCCAATCACAGTACTCCATCGTTTTGGTGGGCGGGATGCTACTGCGACGAAGCGAAAAAACAAAGATGGCAACAGGTAACTTGAAACGAATTTGGCATCAACTTTGGACTAATTAGGTTTGGGCAAAAGCAATCAAAAGCAGATTGCATCTTCTTCGACAGTGTATGGTGGACTGCCCTTTTGACTGACATCCGTAGCGGTGAGTATGTCATGTTTTTCATTGTCCAATAGCACACAACCATAGATTCTGCCCCACGACTGAGCTCTGTTCATGGGTCATGGCCAGACTATATATTCACATATATTGCCAGGCTGCACAGTGGCGCAGTGGTTAGCGCAGTTGCCTTGCAGCAAGAAGGTTCTGGGTTCACATCCCGGCCTGGGGTCTTTCTGCATGGAGTTTGCATGTTCTCCCTGTGCATGCGTGGGTTCTCTCCGGGTACTCCGGCTTCCTCCCACAGTCCAAAAACATGACTGTTAGGTTGATTGGTCTCTCTAAACTGTCCTTAGGTGTGCGTGGTTGTTTGTCCTGTGTGTCTCTGTGTTGCCCTGTGATGGACTGGCATCCTGTCCAGGGTGTACCCCGCCTGTTTGCCCGATGACTGCTGGAGATAGGCACCAGCCCCCCGCGACCCTGCTCGGATAAGCGGTTACAGACAATGGATGGATGGATATTGCCAGGCTAGAAAATTTAAGCTGCTGCGTAAAATGTTTTGTGTCATTGGTAAAACAACTCAAAAATGTTTATTCTTCCAATAGCTTCAATTTTAGGTTTATACCTCCTCAAGATCCCAAAAAATATAGCTAACTAGTAGAAATTTGGAGAATTTCAGAAAACATAAGAGTTTGGGGGAGAATATTAAAACAAAACCTTGGGTCTAAATGATTTATCAGACAAAATAGCTCAATTCATTTATACATAACTACAAAACCTGTCAGCAAGTACAAGACTTGTTTTTCCAACAGTGAAAAAAAAGACAAAAACACCAGCGCTAATTTTTCAAAAGGAGTGCTCATGCCGTTAAAGGCAAACTGTGCTGCACACCTGACATAGCTTCATTAGCATTTTCCAGACATAAGAAGGCAGCATGAATGGTGACAGATGTTGGTTCCAGTGCGGCTTTATGACGGATGGAGCAGTTGACACATTCTCAACAAAAGCTTTTTCACTTTTCATCATCTCTGTTGTGGAGCCAGAATGTGGCATCATAATCTGCTCAGCTTTTGAAACATATTCACTACACATCAAACCAATACAGGACTGCCCTTCACATCTGATTTCTGTCACCAACATTCACATGGTCCTGCTAGTTCACTGCTTTTATCAAACACTCTGGTCAATGGGATGTTTATGCCGTTCTGGTGTTTAAATTTGCATAAGCCAAACCACCCTTTCAAGCGATGGGATTTTTTGTTAAAGGGGTATTTTAACTACTGATGAATTCATCAGACTGAACAGAGCAGGTGCCATTAAAGTTATAAAAGAGCAATTTGGTGATTTGGGAGCATTGTAATGTCTTTTTCCAGAGAGAAATCAGATGTGTCATTTTGAATTTAAAAAGTTTGGAGGAACAAGTCAGATGTAATTTTAATGACTGGAGAAAAGCTGAACTCATCAAAAATAATTCACAAAATTCTAAGCACCCACATTCCACCATTGCTTTCCTCATTCCCTTCCTTTCACCTAACTCCTCTTTTTTTGTTTTATCAACACATATGAGAGCTGCCTCTCAGAGCAAGAAATAAGAAGTTGGTCCCACTCCACTGGCCAAAGTAATAGAGAAATGACTGAAGCAACAGGCAGTAGTTATTTACAGCTTTTATATATTTATTTGTTTAGAAGTTATCTAGTGTTGGGGCAGAGGAAGGAAAGAAAAGCAATATTCATTTTTTTTAATGGGGCTCCCCGCCACCGATAATGCCCCAGTGTTATTTCTTTTTTTGTGGATTTCTCATGCAGCAAAGTGTGCAGGGAATACCAACAGCTGCTTCTGGCTCTTAAACCAGACTAAAAGAAAAAAATTCTTTTCAAGGCCAGCTCCTTTCACTTATTATATACACTCACCGTATTATTGGGTACACCTGTCCAAATGCTCGTTGACACAAATTACTAATCAGCCAGTCACATGGTGGCAACTCAATGCATTTAGGCATGTTGACATGGTCAAGACGATCCGCTGCAGTTCAAACCGAGCTTCAGAATGAGGAAGAAAGGTGGTTTAAGTAACTTTGAACGTGGCATGGTTGTTGGTGCCAGACGGGCTGGTCTGAGTATTTCAGAAACTGCTGATCTTAGATTGTCACGCAAAACCATCTCTAGGATTTACAGAGAATGGTCCGAAAATGGGAAAACATCCAGTGAGCAGTTCTGTGGGTGAAAATGCCTTGTTGAAGCCAGAGGTCAGAGGAGAATGGCCAGACTGGTTCAATAGAAAGGCAACAGTAACTCAACCAAGGTATGCAGAAGAGCATCTCTGAACACACAACATGTGGAACCTTGAGGCAGATGGGCTACAGCAGCAGAAGACCACACCGGGTGCCACTCCTGTCAGCTAAGAACAGGAAACTGAGGCTACAATTCACATAGGTTCAACACAATAGGACAATAGAAGATTGGAAAAATTTTGCCTGCTCTAATGAGTCTCAATTTCTGCTGCGACATTCAGATAGTAGGGTCAGAATTTGCCGTCAACAATATGAAAGAGAACGAGCAAGCCAAGATCCTGTGGGACTTTCAGATTAAGACCAACAAAATGGTGATGGCAAACCAACCGGACAACACCAAGTGATGGCAACATCAGGAAAAGGAACACAAGAAACTAGAGAAGTACCAGGGCCTCAAAGAAGAACTTGAGAAAGCCTGGAGAGTGAAGACATTGGTGGTGCCCATGAAGGAGTGGCTAAAGCAGATCCCAGGAAAAACATCTCAGTCCAGAAAAGTGCAGTTCTAGGAACAGCTAAGATGCTGCGCAGAACCCTCAAGGCCTCTGGTAGAGGACAGGAGCTTGGAAGGATGAAACAATCTGTGGAGGGTGAGATGGGAATTATTTTTTTTATTATAAATATACAAAATAGTTGTCCACTAGCATGAAGTGGTCTACTTCCTATCATTAAATAGTTTATTTATAAACCAAATTTATTCAGTTATTTTTTTCCACACTGATCAGTAGAACCACTGAGGAAAGATGAGCAAATCCCCAGTTGCAAGATTAGGTACGTTTGTGCAAAGTTACTGTAAATAGATTTAATATGATGGTTCAGCAGGTAAACTGTTCATAAACATTCCTTCATAGCCTCAGTTAGCTTAACTCTGCCTTTGATTTACCTTCCTGTTTCTTTTTGATCTGCCTTTATTGTTTATTTGACTTTTTCTGAGTTTGGGAGTGTTCGTGTTTTATTCATGCTCTGTTTTGATCTCAGATTCTTTGTCCTCTTCATCTTCTGCATTGCATTCGTGTGTGGAAAAAGGTAGCACTTTGATAAAAGAAAAGATCAGGTGTTTGAGATAAAAAAAAACTTCTATAAATAAGAATATTAAAAGCAAATAGATCTAAAACAAAATGTAAGTTACTCAGCTTAAGAGTGGAGGGCTGATTTTATACAAGTGAAAACATTGAAAATGGAAGATTTTACATTTAAAAAAAGCTGGAAAACTGATGATCTTGTCATTCAAATAAACGTTTCCAGCATTGACTTCAACATTTTACTAGTGCACAATGGTGAAATAGGCAAAACACAAAGAAAAACTTTTAAATGCCCCATATGTTACAATTTCTTCTTGTCATGTAAAACTACTACTGAGAAACAAATCCATCTAATTAGGTACTAACTCTACCCACCTTATTCCTGGGCCGGCTCATGTAGAAACGATTATGCGAGCATATGAGATACTGGAAGTACCACATAGTCATTGGTTTCATGGTGAGGTTTTTGTTGTGTCTGCCATTAGGG
The DNA here is from genome assembly GCA_006937985.1 of Aphyosemion australe. Classification (NCBI taxonomy): domain Eukaryota; kingdom Metazoa; phylum Chordata; class Actinopteri; order Cyprinodontiformes; family Nothobranchiidae; genus Aphyosemion; species Aphyosemion australe. The sequence continues at coordinate 977,372 of SSNS01000106.1, read as the reverse complement.
GGCAGTGTCGAATAAGAGGATATAGAGAGAAGAAGAGAGAGGGAGTTAAGATGGATGCCATGACTGACACGAGGTTCTAATAAAGCTGGTTCTAAGGAATACTACTGCCTACGAGTGTCCTTCCTGCCACAACGGCCAGCCATAACAGTTTCATTTCTTGTAGCAGTTTATTTGAACATTTCAAGAGGATTTTAAAAAATTTGCCCCCAAGACATGTACTCGTGCAGCTCAGGAACATGTTGCGATGTTCACTAACAACCAGAGGAAGTTAAATTTGTGGCTTCAAGAGCGATGTTTGGAACATGCACTCCACTTTCACTGTACATCAGTGCATGAGGACCTGGTCTTTTCCTGTGTAACCACATTTTCAACTTAAATTCAAAATATTTCAAAAATATATGCAAAGACTTTAGACCCTAAAAATAATTGAATTATGCTTTAAACAAGCAGACAAATTATTAAAATAGAGCTCAATGTTTAACATTATACATTATCAAATGCATTCAAAATTATCATTAAATCGATCTGTATACACAAACAACCAGCTGTTTGTATTTCACCTGATGTAGAAACTAAAACCCAGGCTTGGTGATGAGGGATTTAAGGCTCTGACTCGGCTCTATATCTGCTTTCAAGTAAATAAGGTTGTGTCCCGCCTCTTTCAACAAAACACGACCAACCTTATTAATATGTAGGTACTGATAAACCTCGGCGCTTTTAAGACTGTTCCTTGCCTCGCCGTCGGACACGACAGAGTAAAGAAAGTAGCTAAAATGCTACCGTATGTTATCTTTGACCAGATTTTCATATCATCCTCCCACCCTTCTATTGCAGTAGGCAGAGAGATTGTCTCGTTTGAGCTGTGACAGCTGTTTACATCTCTAAAATGACCATAAAAATTGGATTAGCGCAAACAGATCGCATCATCCATCTATGGCTGTGGTTCTCAATCCTGGTCCTGGAGGGCCAGTATCCAGCATGTTTTAGTTTCAACTCTGCTTCAACACACCTGATTTCAATCAGCAGGTAATTAACAGGCTTCTGCAGAGCTTGATGAGCTGCTGAACAGGTGATTCAACCACTGAATGAACCACTGTTGGAGAGAAACAACTAAAATGCACTCCAGGACCAGGATTGAGAACCACTGATCTACACTCTAAGGAATGAAATGTTGAATTTACTTTACACTAAATCTAGTTGCTTAAATGTAAAGAGTAATATACATTGTTATGTTAAAGTAAATGTTAAAGTAAATTATTATTACTCTTTAGATTTAAGCAACTATGTTTAGTGGAACCAGTTGACATAATTTGGTTAAGTAAATTCAACATTTACTTTTTAGAGTGATATGGTCTCCATGTGAACAAACGCCTGACCAGAAGTCTATCGCATATTTTATGCAAGGGCTCATGGGGGCTAGGAATAAGGTGGATAAAAACAGGAAAAGACAGAAAAAAGGACCTCCACACATGTACCAACAATAAAGTAACGTGATCATCAGATTTATGTAATTATCCACAATTAGCATCAGTGGAAAAATATGTATGTGTGTCAACATACAACTTTTTATACTATTTTATAATAATTTTCTTTTCATATTTTCAACATTTGTTCTGTAGTCTGTATACATGCTCTAATTCAATATTTCTTTTTCATTTTAATTAGACCAGGCAGCCTTTATCTTCCCTCGAACAATAAATAAATAAATGAGCATGCCCTTGCTTTCATTTTACTTTGACTTTTAGGCCATCTTTGTTGTAACTTCCTGTCCTTAGCACACATTTGGCACCTACAGGCCACCCTAAAGGTCTTTAACAAAGCGAAACAAAAAAGAGTGATTCAGTTCAACATTTCCAGTCTAAGAAGATCTGTCCTTGGCTGCTTTTTTCTTTTTGCTCTATCTCCCAAGTCTCACCTATTTGATGTTCTGCTATAGTGCTCCTTGCATTACTTATCAGGATCACAAAAGTGAAAGCGTGTCCCTATTACATACTGGGTCTTTAACCTGCAGCCACTGGCAGTGGAGATACTCAACAGCCAACAGATTACACAGACTGCACTAATTCTTTGGCAAGGATGCAAGCATCTTGTTCAATTTTAGTCCATGGAGCAATTTGCCACACACACTATGGGGGTTACCTTCAGGGAAAGCAAGAAGTAAACAAATGAAAGAGGAAAACATTGCAAAATTAAATGGTTCCCATTAATCCACTGATATTTAAGAAAAAGTTGTTTTTATCCCCTGCAAGTTGCAGAGGCATACCTTTCACTTCTTATAGAAAAGGTTGATTTGTACATTTACCAGTCAACTTACTGCTTCAGGATGGAAAACTATAAAACAACTGGCCAGGTGCAACTAAAGCAAGAAAGATGGCAACCGTAGCAGCAGCGCCAGAAAGTTTCATGAGGTGCCCTTCCCTGCCTCTAATGCATCCAGGGGTGTCTGATTGATTTTTTTGCACAAGAGCTGGTGTCTTAATGTCCTAATGCATTGCTCTGTCACAGAGCGCTGCCTTGGCAAGCTGCCCTTTCCACAGACTGATCTGTCACTCAATTGGATGAGACCAGGGTAAATAAATAAAGAGGGAGGCCGATAGAGGAGGGCCGTAGGAGGACAAGGGATGGGCAACAAGCATTATTACATTGCCAGATAATCATAAAATACACACGCGCACACACACACACCATTGTCCTATAAAACCTGCTCCAAAGCAGTTGTCCTATACACACAAATATTACATCACAATGTTTACTATTTTTCTACCGGACATTGATTTGACAAGGTCATGCCTGTTTTATATCAGGCCACAGGCTCCAGTCTTCATTTTTTTCCCCAGATGAGTAAGTCCTTCAAAATCAATACATTCTGAAAGCATTTTCATGTACATTCATTCTAATGAAAATTAGCCTTAACACAAGTTTATGAAATTGTAGTTTTTACCAACACATCTTTCTGCCCAGGCCCTTGTTTCTCTGTTGCTCCTAAATAAACAGGAACATTTCATAACCAAGCATCATGGAATGGTGGCTTCAAAGCTCAAATGATCTGTTTGTCTCAAACATAAGTTAAAAAGTTCATATCTCCTCTCATTGAGAGGGTTGGCATTTGATGTAGACCTATAAACTTGAACACTGCCGAGTTTATTTTATTTTTTTCAATTGTCTGCAATACCTCCTCACAGAAGCAGTATTGGTGAAAATATGCCAGCTACCACCTCCTACAGGACAGGAAGGCAAGAATAGTTTCCACTTCCCGGAAGTTTACAAATGCACGGTTGTAAACATCAATACACTGTTAAAGAGAAATAAAATGTTTTTGGGTTTTTTTTGTTACCCAGGTTTTAGAGCAAAATTTGAAATGATGAAGGATTGACCTGCATTTAAAGATTTAAGTGACTGTATTTGACATGGTTGTTGGTGTCAGATGGGCTGGTCCTAATCTTTTAGAAACTGTTAACCTACTGGGATTGTACCTCATAACCATAGGGTTTGCAGAAATGGTCTGATGTCCAGTAAGCAGCAGGTTTGTGGATGAATAAGTTTTCTTCAGGTGTCAGACAAGAGTTGGTAGGCTGATGATATAAGACAACAAGAGCACAAATAACCTTGGGTTTTAACCAAGATCAGCAGAATACCATCTCTTAACCAGACCGTTGGACATTCGAGCAGATGGACGACAGCAGCAGAAGACCATAACAGGTGTCACTTTTGTCCGGCGAGGAAGATGGCGGAAGTCTTGAGGGATTTTGTGATCCTGTGAGTCCAGCGAGGAGGACAGCAGAGAAGTCACTCCATGGCTGAGACTCTCCCAGTGTGGACTTGTGCATAGTGAAGCTCGAGTGTAAACCGTTACGCTGCCATTCTGCGCCGCTGATGCCTCCAGTGTGAAGTAGGTGTTACACAGCTGGAGGACATACTGACCACATTCCACACTCTGCTACTTTCTTCTACCACTACTCTCCAATTGCATTATTTCCTGTTATTACAGCTGTTAACTTTATTTTCTTTCTAAGTGTTTTTCTTCCCAGAAGAAGCTACACTGGTGTTCTACTGAGCTGTGGTGGCTCTGAAGCTGCTCTGTCTTCTCAAACCTCCAGTGAGTCGTGACGGATGGCTGCTCATACTGATCCAGGTTCTGTTGGAGGTTTCTTCCTGTTAAAAAGGGGTTTTCCTCTCCACTGTCGCTACATGCTTGCTTAGTATGGGATTGCTGTAAAGTCACAGAGACAAGTCAATGACTTGATGGAATCTGCTGGGTTTCCTTACATAGGAAACATTTTAACTAATTGGCATAATGAACTGTTTACTTTGTGAAGTCCCTTGAGACGAGTCTTGTCATGATTTGGTGCTACATAAATAAACTGAATTGAAATTGAAATCAGTTTAATGATATTTGTCACCACCAGGATGTGAATGTGTGTGGCACCTTGGGGGGGGGGGGATTGTAGGACTCTAGAAGACACTATATCAAATACAGGCCATTTACCATATAACCTGGCCTGTAATTATGTCTGAGTCTATGTATGAGTATGTGCCCTGTTGTGGTGGCCTAACCAACAATTAGTGATTTAGTTTAAAATTACATCCATTAATTTTGTGATGCAGCAGAAAGCATTATCTCTCTCTTAATCTGTTTGGCATATTGTTTGTAAAAATCCATAAAATCTTTAACTTTACTTTTAACAGCATTTGTACAAACTCCTAAACCTAGTCTGAGATGAAAAGAGTGTTTCTACTGGGGACATAATAATAACAATACAAGTATGAACGTGCTCTTTGGTATGGACAATAAAAGCACATGTGACATTTAGCTTTGCCAGAATCAATATTTATGTCTTTAAAAAGTCTTTTAAAAGTGCATCATGGGCAATAGTTACGACAGATGAGGTTTGATTTTTTTATGGATAACACTAGAGACTAATGGATGAAGCAGCATAAGCATCTCTTTAATTGTAACTAGGGATGAGCGAGTACACCACTATCTGTATCTGTTGAACCATCTAAATTATCTGTATCTGTACTCGGAGTGGGTGGGGCCTAAACCAAAAGTGGGCGTGGTTTAACTCGGTATATTATTTTAAGCCTGAAATTGATATGGATTGATCAAAGTTGCTATATGTATTGTTTATTTGAAAACTATTTACAGATCAGCCTCAGAATTGAGATTCAGTGTTTTTGATCACAATAGTAAAGGAACTATTACAGAACAAGTTTTTCAATAAACTCAGAACATGAATACTAAAGTGCATGAATGAATATACCTGAACTCATGCAGTATATGAACTACTAGAATAAGACACAACTTTTCAATTTCAATTTTAATTTTTTTTATTTTATGATCCAACTATTTTTTTCTGAAGTTCTTGGCATTTTCCCCCCCACAAAGTTAAACAAAACAATGTTGATTAAGGTGTCTGTGTGAGAGAGGGAGAGAGAGAGGTTTTTCTACTGACCAAATAGTCCTGCGCCGTATTTCGAGAGAGAGAGAGAGCGAGAAAGAGAGAGAGAGACCAACGCGATACGAGCCATTTTCAGCTCTCTTGTCAAATGCACCGCTACGAAACAAGTAACTTTAAATGTTACACAAACTGAAAAAGAGGCGAGCTGAAGAAGGGAGTACTGATTACTGAAGCAACATGACGAGAGAGAGCTACAAGCACAGTCACTGTCGTGTGTGAGCGGAGCAGCACAGCTGCCTCCCGGCGCGGCAGAGATGATTTTGTCTGTAGGGAGGGGCGGGCGCTCTGTGTGACTGGCCAATCACAGAGCGTAAAGACAGTCAGTTACCCAATGAGGATTCTCCTTCCACCCGAACACAGATAATCATGAATTTTACTCGTTTAATATTCGTACTCGTCAAAAATGCATTTTCCGGCTCATCCCTAATTGTAACCTTAAATACTAAGAACACCAATGAGAACTTCTTAGTTATTTTCATTTCTTAGTTTTTACATTCACTTTTGTGGAATATATAATGAAAAACTTCTGAGAGAAGAAAAGAAAAGACAATTCAAATCTTTCAAAAGTTGTCATAAGTGTAGCAAATAGTTCATTAATGCTTCCTTTAGTCTGGTCAATACAAGTATGAAAGATTTCTGAAGGCTTAGTTAGCTGTACTTTCATGAGTTTGTGTTTTTCTTTGCATCAAAAGAAAAGCAACAAAAAATAAATAAAAAGCACAAAAGAGGGGGCTACGATCTAACAGATACCTGCAGACTGTAAAAACTGGCAACTTAACAATGACAGAGAAATCCTAAAAAGTGCCAATCGCTGTCTCGTGAGAAATCACCAGGGTGAAGTATATTTGTTGCCAAGAAATTGTAATTTGCAGCTTCACCGGAGTGGTAAAATGTAATGACCCGAGGTGAAGCAAAGTGAAAAAAAGAAAAGAAAAAAGATGATGGAATTAACCTGCAAAGAAAAGTATTTCTATTTTCATGCATCCTCTAAAGTAAATAAATGTTTGGAATTATGTGTGCACAGATAAAATAATACATGGCAAGTAACGTGCACATATAGAAGTAGACACCATTTGCTCATGCTGAGTTTCTGATGAGATCAAACAGACTTTGGCTCCTGTTGTTGCCACATCTCTCCCCTCTGCTCTGCCCTTGTGCCCTTTTGCAGTAAGCTCAGTTGCGCTTGTAGAAACTATAGTCAGGAGGTTTAATTCTATAGCAAACAACGCGCACACTTCACTGCTTCCACTGATACTGGAGGAAAACCAATATAAGGTTTGGGAGCAAATAGCAAATTCCCTTGGAAAAAAAAAGTAAAGCGAGTAAAGCTGCAGGATGCTGTTCAATCTTTGCTGTGATGGTGAAACAAACTGAACTTTTAACCTACAGTCAGAGCACCATCCTCAACTCATTCAACCCTTCAGTTTTGTATCCGTTTTTATTTATTTGTTACAAAGTTCAGACCAGTACCAGGGTACCTGCTTAGACGTGGGTAAAAATAATAAAAATAATGATAAAAAATAAAATTTCCTGTTTTTTCTTTCCTCTTAAATCTCCAGAGAGAAGCTGCTGAGCTTTTCCATGTGCAGTAGTTGATTTTGGAAAAAGAAACTCTCCAGGTGTCAGCGGGACTAGCTTCACAGAAAACTGTACAAAAACTCTTGATCTGAACTACGGAGGATCATAACAATATGTTGACAAGAACCCCTGAGTGTTTATGCGTATCCATGCATTCTGTGTCAAGGAGTTGAAGGACAGGTGATTTGCTTTTCCTGTTTACTTCAAACACACTAAAGATGGTGTTTGTGTCAACAGCTGCAAAAGAAAAGTAGTTTTTCAGGGACGAGTGCTGGTTGTTACAAAGCATGTGAAGCATGACATTAACTTCTTTTATATAGGCTTTAGAATGCTAACCAGAGCTCCCTTCACCCAGACTATGAGGGACACACTGATAAACACGCTACCTTCAGGTAAATCATTTTGACAATCCCCTTTGGAATGCAGAGAATCCAGTGCTTAGTCTGTTTTCTTTTTTTTACAAAGTGATCTACTAAATACACCACAAAACTCCATCCTCCCATATGACAGTCTACAGCTTTAAACAAAATCATCTATTTATTGTTGCCCAGCTTGGTGTCCTGAAACATTTTGAAAAAAAAATGGTGACAGCTCAAAACAATGAACAGGAAAACTCTGGTGAAAGGCAATGGATTTACAGCTGATCACATTTTTGGAGTCAACCCTGTTCAAGATGGCTGCCACACAATCAACACAAAAATGGCTAAACTCTTGATTCAACACATATTGAGATATAGGCCCAAATTTCAATACTTGCCCTGCGCCCTACACCCTTCTGTTAAGTGCACTTAGAGGAAGTGCGCAGTAAGGCTTTTAGTGCGTAGTACACAAGTGTGCAAATAATTGCCGAATTGGGACAGTGAGCATTACGTCATTGACCGAGAAGCATGCTGGGATGCCGGTCGCTGTTTGTGCTTTTTAAAAAATCTTTATTAACAACTTTCAAACAAGCAAACAATTATTTGACTAAATTTACATTCATTGCTGTCCACATTTAAATCTTAGTCTAAAACATTCAGAGCATGAATAAATATCATTAATCATCTTAAAATCAACTTCTTTCACTTGAAAATACATATTTTCAGAAAAGGCACTTGAGCCATTGCTCCACCTTCTCCTTAAAATTCCCATGCAGCAATGGATTGTGGGTAATACCCTTGCCCGAAGTCCACATTGATATGGACTTGGGCGGAGTGCGGATGAAGGGTGCAGAAGAGGCGTGGTCAACTTCCGCACTTGAGAATCACCCTACTCACGACTGGCCAGGAATGCACAATTAAAGGGCGCAAGGGTGCAAGTGCGAGTATTGGGATTGGGCTGTATTTCTTCCTGTTAAAAGGGAGTTTTCCTCTCCACTGTCGCTACATGCTTGCTTAGTATGAGGATTGTTGAAAAGACACTGACGCTAGTCAGTGACTCGATGCAATCTGCTGGGTTCCTTATATAGAAAACATTTTTACTGATTGGCTAAATGAACTGAACTGTATTGGAATGTTTACTTTGTGAAGTGACTTGAGACGACTCTTGTCGTGATTTGGCGCTATATAAATAAACTGAATTGAATTATAATTTGGTGTTGTGGTAGCTAAGAATCATTCAAACATAATCTGAGCTCTGCATGTTGGCATCAACATTACCTGTTAGCTAAATATCTCATAGACCAGTGGATTTTATTTAAAATTTCGGAAAGCAATCATTGGGTGCACGCTGTTCATAGAATGTCAACGTTTCACTAAAAATGCTAAAACAGCACGGAATATCAGCTTAAGGTGATTTTAGTTTGAATGTTTGGCACGAAAAGCATAATATGTGGTAGTGATGTGACGTTCATGAACGAATCGAATCTTTTGAACGGGTTTTCAAAGTGAACGATGAGAGCCGAGTCCTTGTAGTGAATCGTTCATCTTCATCTCACAGTAACGACCCTCCCACCCCACACGCTCACTGACCGAGGCGGCAACGCTAAACCCTTCCTCCCTGCATTTCGGTGGAACACTAATACCCCCCCCCCGCACATCGGCGGAATGCTACCCCCCTACCCCCGCTGACACGGCTCCGCTTCATTCAAAAGACTGGCTCTTTAGAACGACTCTTTGAGGTAAACGACCGACTAATGAACGGCTCCCTTCAAAGAGCCATAAATCCCATCACTAATATGTGGAATGTTGAGTAAGGGTGTGTATGAAAATTGTATCTCTTCTACAATTCTTTAAGTATAAAACTCTTCTGGTTCCAAGAGGAAAAGGGCCAATTGGATGCCAATCCATCTGTGATGAATGTCTAATTAAGTCATGGGAATTTGCAAGTTTTGTTGATGCTAATAACTGTGCACTTTGATTCTGTAGGGGCTTGTGCTGGACATTAGAGGGACATCCTCAGGACACAGGCAGTGTGCATTTATAGAGTGAGTATAACTCCATCAGGGTTCCCTGCTTGTCAGTGGTGTTCACACAGACAGGATCCCAAAGCACAGTCATGTAGAGGAGTGTGTTTGCTCTGGGAACCTCAAGATGACATTTCTGTTTGTTTATAATGTGGTTCTGTTGGCATTGTATTGCCAAACTCTTCAGCATGCATTGGAGCAGTTCAGATCTCACTACAAAGGGGTCAGTATGAGACTCAGCTCCTCTAAATCCAGAGCCATGGCTCCAACCACGAAAAGTGAGATGCTTCCTGTGGGTTTGCTGCAATAGACCTTTTTCACACTTCCTGGGTTTTTAACCAGAAATACGTCAGTGCTGTGGAAAACATGACTTATCGCAGCGTTACTGAAGGGTATCAGGCTGTTTTTCTCATGCTCTGAAGCAGCCCTATCTCCAATTCTATTCGTTTCCAACATCAACCGATGTAAGACAAAACTGTCTAAGGGCGATCACGTGTGAGGAGGGGCCCAATTTTGTCTGCAGCAGACACTTCACGGCTATGTTTACGTGCTGGGGCTAAGTGTTAGCCGTCTTAACTCGGATGCGGTACCACGTCTATTCTCCTGGAATAACTTCACCCCAGGAGTCTACATGTTCGGTAACACAAATGGTAGTGTGTGCAGCACAGGAATTGGAGAGCCAGGAGCTAGAAAAGGCAAAGTAGGCGACAAGGCTGGACCATGATGATGCTACGTTAGCCCCCGCAGGTAAGTTCTCCAAAGCTAACTCTGCTATAACTGTAAACATCTTTTGAGCGTTCATTCTGTGTTTTTCTAAATACTATCACTTTTTTTCTTTCTTTTTACACAAACAGGAGTTGTTTTTTTACCTTCTTATTTCGCTGACGTTTCGATCGCAGCTGCGATCATCCTCAGAGCTACATCGCCATCTTGGCGACGTCACTTCCTTCTCCGTTTATCTGCGGGCAGCAGAGGACGGTGTCGCCCTCTGCTGCCCGCGCCCTCCTTGCCGATGACACAGTCCCATGCGTGATCCAGTGCGTAAACCCCTTCATCTCTGTTCATGGTTGCGTGTCCACGTCTCCTTATTTTAATCGCTTCCTTGATCCATCTTTTGTATTTTTGTTGTTCTGTGTTTATGATCCTTGTTTTGTCCCAGTCCATATATTACGGCCTTTAGGCTTTAGAAAGTGGACTCCACTCCATCCATCCTTGTGAGCCTGTCGGCGAGCCCCCGCAACCCACGCTGCATGTTACGTATCATTGGCCACTTTTAAGTGGTTATACGGAAATTCTTCAGCCTTTCTGTTGGTTATACGGCGTATACCAGCGTATCACGTAGACTACACCACTGGGTCGATCCAAACCGGCTGCGGTGCGGAACATTTCAAGCGCATCCCAGCGCTGCTAAAGACAGGTTTGGGTTAGATTTTTGCCGTGAGACGCTTCTGGCACCCGTCAATTTCCGCAGTTAACATAGGGCTAGACAGGAAATCACACACAGTTTCAGTGTAAAACATCCAATAAGTTTCAAAATAAAAGACTATTGCAGAGATGCGATTTCTTATCTATGTAGATTACATAGATATACATGTGACCTAATGGCTTATTTACTCCCAGCATCTTTTGAGAAGTGCAACGATGTGTTTTTCATGACTTTACATTATGTATGACATCAAATGTGATTTCTTTCTTCTTCTTTTTGGTTTAATGGCAGATGGCATAAACAAACCGTGACCTATGAACTCTCAAGGGATTTTGTGATCTTGCGAGTCCAGCGATCTTGCGAGTCTGCTCCGTGCCAGAGCTGATCCCCCGGTGTCGATTGATGCAGCATGAAGCACGTGAGTAAACCACTGCCATTCCGCGCTGCTGGTGCCTCCAGTGTGGACTCAGGGTTACTGATGAAACAGAATTTTACTAAAAGATAGTAATGACAATTAATGATGAGAACAGATCAATTTATTTCTCCCTTATAATTATTTATGTTCAATCCAAACAGATAATGAGCCTCTGATTAAAGGTCTTGTTTTAATTAGGAGGCTGTAATAATCTTTGCCTCTGAACATTGCAATATAATTCCCCTCTGCCAGTTGAATGGACTTTATTTGCTTGCAGTTCTTGTAAAAATGCTGCAGCATTTCTCATGTTTATAATATAAACCCTCCATGTATAGCATATTAAACTGCTGCCTCAAATTTTAACATTTTTTTTCAATGCAACTTTTCAGGACAGTGTAAATACACATTATGAGATTGGTTTGGCCACTTGCTTTGTTTGTTTTGCTGTCAGGTTAGTCCAGCTGCCCACTGAGCCCTACAGCCTTAAGCCATTTCAGCGTTGCTGATATTGCTGTTGTTAGAATCTTGTTGATATTCAATCATGAGCCAGTGGAATGAGGGAAGACTGTGGGAAGTAATCTTAAGTCCTCTCGTCGTTACACCAACAATGCTTCTATACTTCAGTGTGACCCGTCATCTTTCAACTTTGCTTGCACAGCGCTCGCCTGCTTGAAGTGGTAATGGCCAAAAATGGAGGTCATATCGCACAGGGTCATTACCTGCAAAAGCACATTAGACTATTATCTCTGCAGCTGCTCTTTGTGGGTCACTGCAGTCTGCAGTTAGANGGGGGGGGTACTTTGAATTGGCCCCCAAAATGCCTAGAAACGGCCCTGGGTGTGGGACAAAGTTTTGAAGGTGACTGGAATTGTATCAAATAAATAAATATTACATGCTTATAAGTGATTGTTTTATAAAGTTACAAACGTGTAGTGGATAAATCTACCTGCATTTTCCTTTTCAAGCACTTTGTTTTATTTTTTTATGCAACCATTTTCCTGTCCTGTCTGTATTTTAGCTGCATCTCCTCTCAATCCTCCAGAAAACCTGCTGCCTGGCTTCATTTTTCACCATGAGCGCAGATCAAAGAGATCTGTGAAACATAGCAGAGTGTGCGCTGCGCTCGCTGCTGCGCCAGTGAGGTAAAGTCGCAGAAGCACGGGTGATGGAGCGCAGCAGCGGAGCGTCAGACACAAATAAAAGACCGAAAGTTCTTGTATTTTTAATTCCAGAACTTGACAGGATGTCCAGACAGACCTCTGAATCCCTCTGTCAGCGCTTCTCTTCAGCGCTCCTCACATGACATTTGCGCACAGGCAGGTGACCAGTTCACGCGGAGCACAATGTGCGCTCGGGCAGCAGCAGGTGGAATGTTAATTCAAGTGAAATCGTTTAATTGTGTTGTTTATATGTTACTGGGGAACTCTGGTCAGCTTGTGTGGGATAAATATTAATGAAAAAAGAATGGATATTTAACTGTTTTATTGAATATTTATTATTATTTTAAAAATAAGCGAAAATAGATCATGCAGCCTCTGGCTGTGAACAAATGATTATTTCCATTTCTCATATAAGAAAGAAAGGAAGTTATGTTCAGAAATAACATTTAAATCAAACAGTGGTGCAGGGCACCTCAGGGAAACAAAGATGAGGCATCTTTTTAACATGTTCAATAGGGCTGTTTATACGTCACTACCAAACAAAAAATATAAATGAAACAAAAAGTAAGAAAAATCTAAGTTTCTCTTCCATGGAACATTTGCACTGCTCCATCAAATAAAATCCATGTTTGGACTTTTTCTGTGTTCACAAATCAGTCCGTGC
>SSNS01000106.1:940558-964203 GCA_006937985.1 Aphyosemion australe | reverse complement strand
ATCGCCTGTGAGAGAGGAATGTCTCTGCTCTTTCATGCAGTTGGTCTAATCTACAATATGAACACCCACACACGAGTAAATGTCATCACTAGCTCTAAGTGCACAAACAAATTCAAGTTCTTTATCTTCAATGTTGGCTCCCCATACATTTAAATTTCACATTACGGCATAAAGAAGCTCTAAAGGAGTATAAATAAGATGACAGATGAGAAAACTGTCGATATTCTTACACAGTATCTGTTTCTGCTGCTTCATTGCCCCATCCACTAATTAAGAGTAATTAGTAGTCACTGGGGAAACAGACAGGCTGAAAAATCGTAATTAATGTGTGGACCCATGATGTCCGGGCATAGCAACTTTTCTAAGCACCTGCTTAGCACAAGGCAGCATATTAACCTCCGGCTGCTTGCAGGTCTCCATCTGCAGATATTCAGCAGAATCTTTAACTAGCTGCTGCAACCTTTGATTAGAAGCAAGATCTGAGCCGCCAATGCCACTCTCACATTGATCAACTGAAAAGTAGCCTCTTCTTTCCCATGGAAATTACCTCAGTCATTAATATGCCAGCTTCTCTACTTGCCAGTGGCCACATCAATAATAAATTTAGAAAATGTTTTAATTTTTTCCCGTTGCAAATGTTGCTACAATTGTAAACTATCAAGGTCATGCAGTGTAATCTTTTTGTCATTTATGACAAAAAACAGAAATGGATTAATGGGTCTAACTAAATCAATAGAACACTATCATAAAATCAATAGAAGCACAGACCTATAGAGCATAGAAGCATAAAACAAAGCTACACAAAGTAAAAATAAACAAAAACAATAAAAAGCCTGAGTAAAAAAATGTGTTTTCATCTTCTTTTTAAAAAAACTTAACAGTGATTAAAGAGCACAGGGTCGGTGGTAAAGCATTCCACAGTGACTGGGTCATTGCCTGAAAGTCCCGATCACCTCTGGTCCTAAACGTAGTTCGGGGAACTACCAGTAGCCGTTGGCCTGAAGATCTGAGAGAGTGTCCTGGTGTTGTTGACAGTCAGTAGATCAGTGATATAATCAGGTGCCTGACCATGCTACGCTCTAAAAGTAAGGAGCAGACCCTAAACAAAGCATTGGGGTACCCCACAGAACAGATCGTTAGAATCTGGCATGATTGAATTTATATAGACCCTTCTGTTAGGAAGGTCTGGTCTGAACCAGTCTAGAACAGTTCGAGCGATCCCCACAGAGTCACAAAGCCTGTTAATTAAGGTGCTGTGATCAACAGTGTCAAAACCTGCAGAAAGATCCAACAATACTAAAACTGTAAATCCCGCGTTCGCTGCAGCCAGAGGCAGACTGGCAATCTGCGAGTTCTTGAGAATCCCAGAACGACCGGTGTGCTCTAGGGCCAGTGGATGTGCTCCGGGCCGCTGTCAGTGCGTGCGCACCCCCACCCCCCACTCAGAGATCCCCGCTGGAGGATCGAGCAGACTGCAGCAACAATCAGCCTCCTCCTACCCGCTTGGAGGAGTAAATACAGAGTGCCATTTCCTCCAGAAATACATGAACATTAATCTTACCTAGTAAAACCTGTTCACTGCAAATCTGAAAATACTTTGAGGGATGCTACTTTGTCCGTTATCGCTGCAGCTCATCTCTGTCTTTGGTCTCCATCAAAGTTATTCTAAAAAAGACAAGTTGAGTTTACACCCGTCAGTGCAGTCAACCGCGCAGCAAGCTATCACCATTTTACTGTGAAATCAACTAAATAAAAGCAATACAAATACAAACAAACTGGCTTGTTTTGACTAGCTTCCTAGGAGTTTCAACGTGTGTAAACAGTCTTTCTGCCATCCATAATGGTGAAGTGAGCGATCCCATAAGCATCACGTGCAAAGGGTCAATACGAGTATACTTTTGAATATAATCATAATGTTAAAATGTTTCTTATCCTTGTGCTTCCTGAAAACATGATGTTTCGGGCAGATAAATAAAAGTAATTACGTTTTTTAACACGTTTTATCTGAACATGTTTAAGACACTGAGTCAAGATTATTTTTCTGCTCCCTGGATCCTAATAACGGGTCACATTCCTGCTTTTTTTTAAATAACAGCATAACAGTTTAAACCCATCTATGTTTATGAGCATCACTGTTGATGGTGACAGGCAGAACTTAGTTCATATAAATTCTGTAGACTCACGACACTGCAGTCTATGGAAAAACATTATTGCATTTAAGTAAGTGGAATTTGACAGATATGGGGGGTTTCAGCATTATACATTTAAAGAGTTTGAGGTCTGATAACTCAAATAATAAATAAACAAACAAAGAAAGCTTCTTATTTCTATTTAAATGTTATTATGTAAAATACTCTGTATGCTCCCAAGTGTCCATTCTGGTAAGGAAAGAAATTCACAGTTTTCTTTTTGGAAAATCTATTGGATGATGCACAGATCTCCACCAATAAATTAATCATACAGAGAGCCCAAGTCTTCTGGACCATGGGTTCTTGGAAATAAGGAAAAATGAATGCAAGTCAATGGGGCTATAAAAGCTATTTTCTAATCCCGTTTGATATGTGCCATGGATTTCACATATGATGTCCGTGAATTTTAAAGACACATTCTGATGCAAGAAAGTGCTTATTTTTGAGCGGCATCAAAACTTACTTAGGTTTTGTGTGAAAAGACGTATAGAGCTACACATGTAGCTCAGCGTCAGCAGCTAGATCGATGCTTTGGTGGTTTTTCTGCAGTGATGGGGGTGTTGCTGGTCTTTTGTGGTCATTAGATTTTTCAAGACATAATCATTGAAATGAACTTCTATTGTGGGGTAGCTGGGCTCAACCTTAGAGGTAACATTAGACACTCCATCATGACAGGGGAGTTTGGAGATGAGCTGTTACTCCTCATTGAAATAAGTCAGCTGAGGTAGTTCAGGCATCTATTTATGATTCCTCCTGGTTGCCTCTCCCTGGAGGTTTTGTGAGCACTGGGAGAAGACCCTGGTGCAGACCCATAACTCACTAGGTGTTACAGATCCTCTCTGATCATGTAACCACCAAGGAGGAGCATGGGGCACATCAGGAAGATACACAACAAAAACTTGACTTCATTTTCTTTATTTCTTTATTATAAAAATGTTTTCTGTGCAAACCTGAAGCATTATGCAGCAAAATGTAAACATGAATATAGACTGTTACTAAATGGCAAAATAATAGCTCTTTGCTATTGCATTCATTGTTAAGTGGATCAATAACAATCTCATTAATATTTCAAAATGCCCTTTTCAAGTTTATTTTTAATCTCAACATCAAGACCACTTAACCTTTTGTTACTCTTCTGAATCCCGGACGTTGTTTTTTGGATCTGATGTGATTCTGATGTCAAGTGAGGCCACAGATGAGACTCGTGGTGAGATGAGTGATGCAGAAGGAACCAAGGTCAGGAAGAAGACTGAGAGTTGACAACACTGATGTTCCTCCCACTGCGATATCTGGGCCTGACAGACTGTCAAGTCAGAGGGAGGCAACCCTCTTCTCAGCTCATTTAGGAAGATATTACAGCAGGCCGTCTTGAGGGGGCACCTGCTGAGCCAACCTTCCACTGACTCAAATAAGAAGAAAATCGCACTGTATCGATTCAGTGATTGTTATTTATCATGTTATATAATCAATTAACTTAAATCATCTTGTTCTTTATTTCATCAAAAATGATCAAGCATACTAGATCATTAAATTACAAAAGTATGTTTTAGGTCATCTAGTGTTCTAGCATTCTTAACATAAGATAAATGTGATCAATAACGAGGGTATTTCATAGCTTGTGTCATTTAGCTCCTATAAGCATTATCCAGGGTACTACAAAGCTGCAGATATGTCTTATAGGTTTAATTCCCAGGTGCATGGCAGCTTCACATTTAATGGCAGCGTGATAGAAACACTCTCATTAAGCCCCTGGAATGCGCAGACAAGCTCATTTCTTTATTCACTAGTTTTACTTTTCCCTTAATGTTGCATTGGTTTTCACCTCAAATGTAGAATATTTGATCACTATTATTATTTCAGTGAGTGACACAAAGGTGCATTTAATCTGATACATCTGTGAACAATCATATGAGCTGTCTGCAAAAGATTTAAAAATGTGTCTTTGCATACCTGCAAAAGTATTCTATCACACTAATCTTAACATTGTGGTACAAGAGAAGGACGTCATGCATCAGCTTTGTGCAGAGATACTACTGAGTTCTCTATGCACAGATATCTTGAGTGAACAGAGACTGAACACATTTTTTATAGTGAGATGAATCCAGTTTGGATTTGGAAAATTAAACACCAGGATCCATACAAAAAATGAAAGAGACCATCTACGCCAGGGGTCACTAACCTTTCTGAAGCTGAGAGCTACTTCACCACCATTGAGCCATCTGAAGGGCTACCAGGTTGATACAAGTTTTGTCATGTGCACAATACTGACCTTTGACCCAGAATAGGTTTGAGTTTAACTAAACTTCACGTATAATAAACATATTTTTAAAAAATTTATTTTTCAAATCTATATCAATGCAAGACAACAGACAGCAAGGCTGGTCTCACTACTGTCTTTTACATATTTCCTTTCCTTCTTGCTGAAATCCTTTAACCACACATCATATCTGACACTTTTCTCCACCCATTTTAACCTGTTTCACACGCTTCTTCACCTCTTTTCCACTCTCTCTGTTGCTTTGGATCATAGACCCTAGTTCTATACCTTCTTTACTTCTACTCTCTGTGCATCCCAGTTCCACTTGTGTCCCTCTCATTATTTACACACATGGATTCTGTCTTGCTGTGACTAATCATCATTTCTCTATTTCCAGTACATACTGTATCTCCCCCTCTCTAGCTTCTCCTCTACCTGCACCCTGCTCTCACTGCAGACCACTTACACGCATTGGCTCTACTTCACTCTGCTCTGCTCCGCCGGCCCAGCCGCGGTGGCTCCACACTGCCTAAAGCCGGGCGTGCACTGTGTGACTTTTTCACTCGTAGCGCTCAGCTTCAGCTCAAACTGTACGACTTCCTCGCAGAGCAAATCTCCCGAGTCATGTGCTCACACTGTACGACCTCGGAATGCGACCTGACTGCTCACATTGAACGTCTGGCATGAATTCGTCGCAGCTAAAAAACGTAAATATGACGCAACACATTGGTCTGAGTACGGGAGGACAAAGACGGCATTTGGAATAGAAGCGTACTCTGTTGCTTCATGGCAAGCGCTGTTTGTTGCTATGGTTAAAAAATCAATCTGACATAAAAATAAAAGTCTGGTTTGTTCCTTAAATAACAAAATAACAACGAAAACATATTATTTGTATTATATTTGATCCACTTTTGATCAAAATCGATAAATTACCAGCATTTCCCGTTGTTAAATGAAGAAAAAAATGTTTATTTTTTATCAAAACAAAGCAACGCTGCTTTTATTTTGATAGTGGGTTAGCTATTTGGTTTGTTTTCGCTTCCACTTCCTTCATTTACGCTACTGCTTCTGTGTTTGTGCATGCGCCGTGGCGGTTCTGATATTTTTTGGGTCACAGACGCGCGCAGCGCTGCTTCAACAGTGCGACACCCTCACGAGGGACGAGCAAAATATCAAACACGCCAAAAATCCGTGCGAGCTTACGATTGCTGATCGGCAGATGGTCATGTGGTGTTAATCGCCTCTCGTACATTCTCGCACGAGGAGAAAATCGGCTCAAAAAAGTGAAAAAGTCACACAGTGCACGCCCGCCCTTAGGGATGCGGACGTAGTTGAGCACATGGGTGGTCTCCAACATCGGCGTGTAAAATTGGCGCAAAGATATCAGTGAGGTCATGAGCGCATCTCCAAGCATGTGGGCAGGTCAAAGGAGCGGTGGTTTCCTTAAACAAAGGCGTCCTGAGCATTCTTGAGCTTTGGAGACTCTCTGCCTCATATTGCATCCTGCTTTGCTGTGTGTGGCAGCCTGGCAGCACTCTGCATGTGTGTGTGTGCGTGCGTGCAAGTGTGTTTGTGTGTGTGTGCGTGCGTGTGAGTGTGAGTGTGTTTGTGTGTGTGCGGGTGTGTGTGTGTGTGCTCCTCTCAGCAGAGACAAACAGCTTCAGTCAGAGGCTTGTTAACTCCTCAGCATCCAGAATGATAATGAAGCACGTATGCGGGAAGTACCCGCTGGCTGATTCTATGCGCTAATCGGAGGCTCCCCTTATGGCAGGCATGAATTTGAGCCGGCCAATCAGTCGGCAGTGGGTGTGTTGGCCCAGTTTTGGCCCAAGGTAGAACGCCTTGCGAAGAGGGCTGAAAACATGTCCGGTTCGGCGCCAGAAATTCCCAGGCTACCCGGATGTGAACACAAGATACCCAGACTAGGCCGGGTAGAGCCGGTGGCGCCATAAGTCATCTGCAAACATCATGGTCCATGGAGACTCCTGTCTGACATCGTCTGTCAGCCTGTCTATTACCAAAGCAAACAAGAAGGGGCTTAGAACCGATCCTTGATGCAGTCCCACTTCCACCTTGAAATCCTGCAGCACACCTCCTTGCTGTCTCACAGCTCTTATACAGGTTCTGCACCACTCTAGCATATTTATCTGCCACTCCAGACCTCCTCATGCCCCACAGCTCCTTTCTCAGCACCCTATAATAAACTTTCTCTAAATCAACAAAGGTGCACATCCTTCTGACCTTCTTTGTACTATATCTGAATTATTCCAGCACATAATTTGCCCATTTCTCATCTATCTATCTATCTATCTATCTATCTATCTATCTATCTATCTATCTATCTATCTATCTATCTATCTATCTATCTATCTATCTATCTATCTATCTATCTATCTATCTATCTATCTATCTATCTATCTATCTATCTATCTATCTATCAACTCCAATCAGTCACAAACAGAACTAGTAGGTTTTACAATGGAATTTGGAGTAAAAAAAAAATAACACAAGGTTACATTAATGCCAAGTGCATGGTTGGTATGTACTGGTGTGAAGAGATGTAAATTAGAATTTTGCAAGGATGCTAACACTAATGTTTCATCTTTTACTGGGTGATTTGTAGGGGTGCACCGATTGATCGGTAACTGCTCGTAATCGTCCGATATTGGTGAAAAAACACGTGATCGGCAACTCATTTCAGAGCTGATCATACCAGCCGATCACCTGTCACTCGTATTTTGCGGCCGACAGAGAACCTGTGTGTAGCTGCAGCTTCACACCTCCCTCGCTCGCATTCGCGCAGCGGCAAATATGTAAAGCTAACTTTTACTCCGTCTGTGAGAGTGACGTAAACAAGCGGGGAAGCTCTTTAAAATGCGTCAGCACAGTGAATTTAATAGGACTTTGAAAGAGCAAACTCTGGGGGAGTGAGGTGAGATTTCATGTCTCCCTGTAGAAATGAAGACACTCGGAGTCAGAGTGGCAGCAGTCAGACACAGCTGCACTAACCACCACTCGTCTGTATGAGCGTGACCGTCCGAAAAATGGGCAACTGACCTGAAAAGTAATTTAAGTCATCATGTTAGACGAGCAACCTTTCTCTGTGGTGGACAACGCCAAGTTCCACTCGCTAGCATCTGCTACGGGAAATAAAAAAATAAATAAATCTATTAACGTAACGACTCTGACTCTCTCAAGTCACTCGTTTAGGGGTCTTTTATTCAGGCTACTGTCGGCCGTAACCCACGGCTTACAACTTCTCAATTTATCCACAGAACAGTTCAGAACTGGGCGGCTTTTCTTAGCATAACATAACAGCCGCTAACCTGGAACCGGAAACGGCAACCTTTTCTAGCAGCTGAACTACCCTTCAAAATAAAACTAACACATAACATTACTCTTATATCATTACGGCAACTGTTATGATGGTGGTGATAATGATGATGATGATAATAATAATATAATAAAAAAAAACACTATTGCACTATTTAAGCTACACTTAAGCTGAGTCCAAGTTGTCTCTAAGCGAGTCTGTAGAGTGTTAAATATTGCACATGGCCTCAGCCTGCAATAAAACAGTGGTCAATGATACTTTCTCATCTCCTACTTTTTATACTAATAATACAATGGCAATGTTGCATACATGAGAAAACAATATTGAAGAATTTATGGATTTGATGCTGTGATCGGTAATATCGGGATCGGCAGATACTGCTTTTGGTGATCGGCCCTCAAAATCCTGATTGGTGCATCTCTAGTAATTTGTGGTGATTTAGGTGGGAATTTATTGTGTTTTGGCTTGTTTTTAGCACACTTTAATGTTCGTTGGCGAAACCAAAAGTAAAACTTATCTCTCCTCGCTGTGCGTTTGTCTTTTTAACACTTTAATCTAATGGCTGAAATGTCTCCCCAGCCTTCATTAGTGTCTACAGGAGCGGTTCATCACTAAATCAAACAAATCAGCTGTGTTCATGATCTAAAACATGCAGGAAACATGCTAGAAGCAGACTGCAGACACACGCATGACAAGCTCAAATTTTTCTAAGTCCCAACAGACCGGACCGACAACTGTGAAGTTGCAAGTGGAATATTCTGGCCACAGGGGGCGACAGGGGCTGGGTGGCCTTTCATTGACCCTGTAAAGGGTCATTTTAGCACATACTGGCTCAAGAAAATTATTTAAAAATATTAAAAAGTTGCAAAGTGTCCCTTTAATATGAATGAATGAATGACTTTATATCTAGAGCACATTTCCTGCATGGCAACAACTCAATGTGCTTTACAGTAGAAAAACATAACATAAAATAATCAATTATAAAACATGTACACACTCATCAACAAATGGTACATACATAAAATACACACATAAAACAATTAAAAACCCATACATTCAAACATACACACACACACACACACACACACATTTACACACACATCCACACACGCCCGTAAAACAAAGACTGAGGTAAAAGTAATCAAAGCAGTGAAACATAATTACGAGCCCTTATCTAAAAAAGTAAAAATAAGAATAAAGCTATAGAACAATTAAAAGAGGATATACAATAAAAAATAAAATAAAAAAAATAAGACAACCTAACCATATGTTTGTTCAAATAAAAAAGTTTTTAACTTTATCTTAAAAATATTTGGTGTAGCTGCTTCCCTCATGTCTAAAGGCAGAGAATTCCAGATTTTTGGTGCATAAACACTAAAAGCAGCTTCCCCTGACTTAGAATGTGTACGTGGTATAACCAGGTTGCCATGATCTGCACACCGGAGTGGTCTGACTGGTATGTAAGGGACTTGCATGTCTGTAATATATTGCGGTGCAAGGCCATTAAGAGCTTTATATACAAGCAACAGGATTTTAAAATCAATTCTTTTTTTTAATAGTGTTATGTGAACTGCCTGTAGTTCAAATTGCTGCTCTACTGACAATATAACTAAGACATGATGCAGGGTCGGAGCTGTTAAAACAATACTTCTTGCCAAAAGTAAAAGACATAATAATTTCAGTAAATAAAAGCACGCTATCCAGTTTTCAAATGACAAGTTTAGTTTTTCATTTGACCTTTTCAGGAAAGTGGGGTTTGTAAATATATTTTCAAGGCATTTCAAGACATTTTGTAACGAAGGGATTTTTGCCTATTTTAAAAAATCAATTCATTTAATAATTATGCTTGACCTTTTTTTTTTACTTTATTTCACCACAAAATATGTTCATGTGTTTGTATGTAGTAATTTGTACCACAGAAACGTTTTATCTGCAGTAAACCCGATGGTGGCTGACTGTTTGACAGATTTACAGCTCTGTACTCCAGATTGAGCACAAGTGTCTTTGCTCTGCATGATATTTGATTTATTACCTAACATCTGCTTGCTGGTCTAATTGTGGGAAATGAATGCATGCTGTTATCATTTTAAAACCATCATTCAGCTGTTTAGAGGGTTGTAGATGTGTGCAATTAATATTTTATTTCCTTCATAAAACAAATATCCACTTATCAATTTGAAAACAAATTAAAACTAGGTCACATCAATGTGTACCAGTAATGCACAAAACCTTCACCCTGACAGAGGCTTCGGGATATTTACCATTCTGCAAATGTGCAAATCTAATTTTGAAAACATCTGTGGAGTGGAACGCAGAAATTGATGTTATATTAAGAACGAATACTCAAAATGCTGACTTTCAGATTTATTTTCAGAATATTCACACTCAAACCGACTTTCTGTTGTATAACATGTGGTGTGCTCTTTCTCCAGAGCCAAAATATAATTGGACAAGTGACTCATAAGCTGTTCAAGTTGCACCGGACCAAGCTGTATATTCCTGACAGCTTTCGACTGTGACAGTGTATAACACACACTTTGCAAAATAGAAGAGGGTAGCTGTCAGGCCAACAGTCAAGCATGATAGGATGTGATGACCTGCAACAGATGCGGAATGAAAGTGCAAGCTTCCAACGATTGAGCCTGGAGATCGTGTCTGACCTCAATGTAAAGAAGCAAAGTGCAGAGGTTGGTGTTTTCTGATAGCTTTAGATAGGAGGTGGAACACTTTAGTAGCTTGTTGAACACTGCAGAGGGCAGTGAGGACCTTTCAGGAAAACAGACTCTGGTCTTTGACTGACAAGCTTTAACAAAGGTGGCTGTGAACTGAAGGAAAAACAAGAATGAGCTTTAAAGAACAGTGGGAGCAGGAGGTCAAATGTGCTTAGTGGAATGTAAAACAGCAGTGGGCTACGTGTTTCAGACTGAATTAAAACCGGAATCAGAATCATCACTGATACTGTGGTAAAGAGATCTGATCTATTAGCAGGGTTTGAATTACGGGGGAGCTAAGGGGAGTCTGCCCCCACGGAAAGTGTGATGGGCTCCCCTGGAAGCCCTCAACTTACAAACCCAGGGGGAGCCTGATAAAAGATCCAGTTTGTACCTATATTACATGGATTCTCAGTGTAATGGCACTTCGTTTGCGCAGAGAGCAAATGGAAACGGCTGATTGTTGATGTGCTCCTGGCAGCTGCATCCTGGTTATCACAGTAACATTCTCAAGGAGGCACCACCAAAAGAATATAATTAATATGCAATCGTTCATGTCCGAGTATATTCTCTGGTACTTTCTTTTATTCATGCTTGACGTGCTCTGCCTCAGCTGAGCTCAAAACCTGGCTTCACCTCACTGGCACAGTGCACACTCCACTATTTTTGCAGTCAGTAGATCCCTTTGAACTGCTTAGTTCAAAAGTAGCTCATGAGGTGAAAAAGTATAAAATCCATGATAAAATGCAGGAAGATAAGAGGCAGACAGGATAGGAAAATAGTCAAATAAAAAACAAGAAAACAAAACAAAGTGCTTGAAAAGGAAAAGGCAGGTAGATTTATCCCACTACACTTTTTTAACTGTATAAAGCAATACTATAATATTTAATAAAATTCAGATCACCTTCAAAACTTAGGGACGTTTTAAGGCATTTGGGGGCCCACACACTACAGGTTAAAAGTTAACATTTGTCCACTTAAGAATATAAAGACAAGCACAAACGCACACACACACACTCATTTAATTTAAGGCAGCAGCGTGTCAAGCGTACAGTTTGTTATTGCATTTGTTTAATAATCAATAATTTTATGTGAGTCAGAGTGTGTGTGTGTGGGTGTGTGTGTGCGTGTGTGTGTGCGTGTGTGTGGGGGGGGCAGGGGGGCAGTACTTTCATGCCCAGGGACCCCTGCAATCATGACCCCCCAACTCACATGGCTCCCCCAGAAGCCTCTGTGTAATTTGTACCCTGTCAGTAAGTTGATGTGACTGTAGCCAGTTTTACAGTAATTTTGCCAGTTGCTTAAATATGTTGGAAGCCAGTTTCCCCCTTGTGAAAGGTTTTCAGGTATAGGATTAGTGTGTTAAAATGCCAGCAATGTGTGCAGAGAAGATAGCGTGACGATTTAAACAGTGGGGGCAATAAAATGCAACGTGCTGAATGTGACCTTGAGATCAGAACTGATGCAGGAAAAAATGGAAGACAAGAAGAGAGATTTTGTAAAGTTTAGAGAACTAGAGCAGTGCTATAGAATACTTGTAATCTTAGGATACAACTGTAGCAGAAAAGTAAGTGGATTATGACAAAAATATGAGCGAGAGTGGACTCCAAACCTAGAAAGAGCCTGTTTTAGTTGCCCCTGCTATCGGCTTTCCATCACAGTTCCATTCACAAAGCAAACGATGCTAATTATATGTCACCACAAATAACCATCCGCTTCAGCTGGTTGGAGCAATTTGAACTTGTTTTGAATTTGATTACAGCTTTTTAGCAGGGTGATCAGAAGATGGACAGCAATCCCAAACACAGCAGGTGCAAAAGTGACAAGGAGAAACAGGAAATGTTTTCTCATCTTTAGATTATTTTCTGATTAAGAACTTTCAGGACTACATTTCTAACCCAACAAGATAGAGCTTATTCTTTCCAGTGCCTTGTCTTTTAAAACATTTTTAAAAACGTAGTTTTGGAGGATATTTCAGAGTAAGATATCAACTTTTGAGAGAGAGGATTAATTTAACTTTTCATGCACTTGATTGATTATCTTTCTGTTTTTTCCCCAAAATGCAAATAACACCAGCTCTCAGGAAATTGTAAATATCTCACACTAAATGTGTGTCACAGACAGTACAGCTCTTTGAAAATCAGATGCTGTTTTCCACACAAGCAATTTACATAAATATGGGTGGGTTTTTCTCTGCATGCAGCATAATACCTCATTTAAATACAAGAAAACTTCAACCGAGCAGAGAAATGCTTTTTTGCTGGTATAGCAGAATAATGGGTAAATGAACCCTCTGTGAAAAATTAGTAAACAAAAAATCCAAAGTTGAATATTTGAATAGTTTTTATCATAAAAAATACAGGTACTTGTCTTCTCTTCTCCTTGGAAATGATAATGTTGATAGTTTTTTTATTTTAGATCTCACAGCTGGCTGGTTGCACAGACTACACCATCTTTTCATCCCTCTAAGCTAGAGGTTACTGCCTCATCTGGTGGCTAAAGTCCTGAAACAGCAGAAACCCTCCATTCAGAGATCACCAGAAAGAGTCTCATTCCTAGTGAGCTACCAAATCCTTTGAGAAGCGGAAGCATCTTAATGCACAAACCCTGATGTCATGTAGACTTGTACTTTGTATGTCATTTAAATGTATAAAATATCTACGTCAAATCAGGGTTTCTTGCAGCTCTGAAGACTCGGTGTTGGTCCTCACCTGTAACTGGTCAGGTCATGTTTTGTGTTACCTTCTGTTCATCCTCTTCTTCATCTAGCTTCTCTTCATGCTGCTGTTTCTACCAATTCTGTCTTTTTCAGGATCCTGTGATTACCTTTTTCATTTTTTCTTCATATTTTTTTCATCTAAATGTTTCCCTTTTCCCTCATTTTTTATTCCATCCATCCATTCTCTTCTGCTTATTCGGAAACCTTCCAGCTCAGCTCTCTCTTCACCACGACAGACCAGTACAACGCCCGCATCACTACAGATGCAGCACCAATCCGCCTATCGATCTCACGCTCCACCCTTCCCTCACTCGTGAACAAGACCCCGAGATACTTAAACTCCTCCACTTGGGGCAGGACCTTGTCCCTGACCTGGAGAAGGCATTCTACCCTTTTCCGACTCAAGACCATGGTCTCGGATTTAGAGGAGCTGATTCTCATCCCAGCTGCTTCACACTCGGCTACAAACTGCTCCATCGAAAGCCAGAGATCACGTTCTGATGAAGCCAACAGGACCACATCATCTGCAAAAAGCAGAGACCTGATCCTTAGGCCACCAAAACGGATCCCCTCACCACCTTGACTGCACCTAGAAATCCTGTCCATAAAAGTTATGAACAGAATCGGTGACAAAGGGCAGCCTTGGCGGAGTCCAACTCTCACCAGAAACGAGCCCGAATTGCTGCCGGCAATGCGGACCAAGCTCTGACACTGGTCGTACAGGGACCTAACAGCCCGTATCAAGGGGCCTGGTACCCCATATTCCCAGAGTACCCCCCACAGGGCCCCCCGAGGGACGCGGTCGAACGCCTTCTCCAAAATCCACAAAACACATGTAGATTGGTTGGGCGAANCCCCCCCCCCCCCCCCCCCAAGGGTATAGAGCTGGTCCAGTGTTCCACAGCCAGGATGAAAACCACATTGCTCCTCCTGAATCCAAGGTTCGACTATCCGACGGACCCTCCTCTCCAGAACCCCTGAATAGACCGTACCAGGGAGGCTCAGGAGTGTGATTCCTCTGTAGCTGGAACACACCCTGCGATCTCCCTTTTTAAATAGCGGTACCACCACCCCGGTCTGGCAATTCAGTAGAACTGCCCCCGATGTCTATGCAATATTGCAGAGCTGCATCAACCAACACAGACTTAGGGAAATCTGGGCGGATCTCGTCCACCCCCGGAGCCTTAACACCGATGAGCTTTTGACCACCTCAGTGACCTCAGCTCCAGAGATTGGAGAGCCCAAACCAAAGTCCCCAGACTCCGCTTCTTCACTGGAAGACGTGCCGGTGGGATTGAGGAGGTCTTCGAAGTACTTCGCCCACCAGTCCATAATGTTCCGAGTCGAGGTCAACAGCACACCGTCCCCACTGTAAACGGTGTTGGTAATGCACTGCTTTCCCCTCCTGAGACGCCGGATGGTGCACCAGAATCTCCTCATTTTTATTACATTTTTTTATAATTATTAATTATTTTTTATTTTGTTCTTATGAAGCCCCTTGTGATTTTTATCTTGAGAGGCACTAGATAAAAAATAGTTTCTTCTTCTTCTACTTGATCTGAATTAAAATATCTGAAAAACAACTACATCTATAAGGCCCTAGCGGGAAAAATTAGGATTTTACAGACATTGAAACAACCAAAATGTTTCCACACCTCTGAATCTTGAAACATTTGTTACTGTTGCAATAAGCCTAGGATATAAAAAATACACGTAACCTTTTGGGCCCTGGGCCTATTTTTGAGAAATCTACCAAAAAATGACATGCCCGTAATGAAATGAGTATATTTCTGTAATCACATGGTCTATTTTATTACTTTTGGACTCATTTTAAAGGGAACCCTGTGTGACTCAGTGGGGATCTCAGGACCTGTCCTAGACTGGTTCAGATTGTACCTTTCTAACAGAAGTTTCAGTGTCTGTATAAACCAAACCATGTCAGATTTTGCTAATCTGTTCTTTGGGGTACCCCAAGGCTCGGTTTTGGGTCCACTCCTGTTTTTACTATATAGACACCCTCTTGGACAAATATTGGATTGTTTTTATGTCTCCTATCACCTATATGCAGATGTCATTCAGCTGTACTGCTCCTTTAAGGATTCTATAAACTGGCTGAACTACTAGAGTGCCTATCAGTGATCACTAGCTGACTAGAAGATAACTAGCCAGCTAGACATGACTACCCTGTCAATCAAATCAAATTATTCATAATTTCAAGCATTTAATTACACCTAAACAGTAGAGTTACAAAAGATTCAAATAAAATTGTTTTTGAACCAGCCTGTATGTTGTTTATTTCTGCTGTGAAGTTGGCATTTTTAACATGGGAATCATTGAATCCTTCTGAACATGATAGCAGCATGCCCAAATATCAAAGCTTTAATACGTTATTCAACACAAATTAGGACCTTTCTACGGTGTTTTGGCCATGTTTGAGCTCTTAGTTTGTTTTATTGAATATTTTAATGTTGTTCGTATTGAAGTTGTTTTTAGAGGTGTTTCTTTTGTGGGCGTTGGCTTTTTTTCTTTGAGCACCAGAACAGTGGAAGCTGTCATAATCTCGTCATGCACTGTATGATGACAATAAAGGATTCAATGCATGTTGCCAGAGCCATTAAAGTTTCTTCAGGAACTTTCTATTATTTTAGATATACTTTATTGTCTTTAATTTTATTTATGAATCATGCTGGAGCCCAAACTCAGTAGGTTTTGGGTTTTCATCAAAAGACTTTAGTCTCTGTCAGTAACCAGCAGGGCCCTGCAGGGAAACAAGCCCCGTCTCAAGTGAGAGTACCATTACCTTGTTTACCTTTCTTTATCTTTGCTTTTGATAGGTGACATGAAACGGCAAAGCAAAACCTGCGTCAAGAAAGCATTTCATGTTTTGTCTTTACAAACATGAAATTATGTCTTAATGCAAGAAA
Source organism: Aphyosemion australe (assembly GCA_006937985.1). NCBI lineage: Eukaryota > Metazoa > Chordata > Actinopteri > Cyprinodontiformes > Nothobranchiidae > Aphyosemion > Aphyosemion australe. The sequence goes on along the minus strand of SSNS01000106.1, from coordinate 948,069 downwards.
AAACCTTATGAAATTTTTTTTTAGATTTATTATTTAATTTTTTCGATCTTATTTTATGTTTATCTGTATGCTCTGTAAGTAGAGATAGTTCTGAAAACGTTTCCTGAAAAACAGCTGCTTAAATGCTTTAAAACATTATTGTCAACTGAAATTAGTTTTATTTATCAATGTCAAACTCGATACATGGTCAGTTTATTAAACGATTAGAATTTGGTTAGCCATCAGCGAAGCATGACCTCCACATGTCAGCATTGACATCGGCAACAGTGAAACCCTAATTGGCCGATCTCTAATAATAAGTAAGCTGAGCAGCTCCTTCAGGGCAACATGTTAGGATTTTAGGGGGGGGGGGGGGGGGGGGGGGGGGGGGGGGGGGGGGGGGGGGGGGGGGGGTGAACCAGAGCACCAGGAGAAAACCCCCTACAGCAGCACAAGGAGACAGAAATTATTACAACTAGTTTTCAGTGACATCATTATTGTGCTGCTGGTTTTTTTGTACCTGATGGTGAACAGTGAGGACAGCTTGTGTTCTCAAATCTTTCATCGTGCTACCCGTTACACCTGCTTCATACACAAACTAGGATCACTTTAGATTCACCCACTAGACAAGAGGCAGCTGGGATTTAAACCTGCAACCTTCTTGCTGTAAGGCATCAGCACCACCTATTAGTCCTCGAGTTAGCTACACTTTTCTAAAGTCTTTTTGTCATCACATCTGATATAATTCCACAGTTTATTAGTCACACCTGCCCTCCATCAGTAATCAGTCATCAGCACACCTGCTCCCTTTGTCTTCACTCACCTCTTCAGCATTATTTAAACTCAGTCCTGTTCATGTCTGTGTTTCTTCCTGGGTGTCTCCTTGTCCTGCTCCTGTACCTAAGCTTTAAAATAAAGGCTGTGTTCGAATCCCGGGGCTGGATGCTTGTGAGTCTACATTTCAAGGCTGTTGATGTCACAGCGAAGCGACGAGTGCTGTTCGAATTCGAAAGATACTCATCCATGTGTCCTCGGTTGCATCCTCGTTTCACCCAGATTTTGAGGATGGTTCAGGTGGATCCTTGCTGGCAGAGGCTATCCCAGGATGCTTTGAGCAGCGGCCATGGTACTACAAATATGCAATGACAGAAGGAACAGCAGAGCAGTACACTTTCATGTGTATGTTTATAAAAAATTACGGTTAAAGTAAAATTAAAAGCCTGTTTATAGGCATTGTTGTTTTCAATAGATTCTGTTTAATAAATCACCACAAACGAGCTTGAATGGCTTTTGTAATTAAATTGAAGGCCAAACAAATCACCCTCAAAAACTTCAAGACATTTAGGTAGAACTACATAAAAGAGCTTCAATTAGTCCTGTTGTTGTAAATCTGAAGTAGAAATAATTATAAAATAGCTTGAAAGTTATAAAAAATATGGAAATATAAGCAAATAATCACTGAAAAAGACTGTTAAAGTTTGTCATGTAAATTTAGGATGAAATAAAATGTGAAATAGCGTCCACTTTGTATTTCGTAAATTGTAACAAATTAATCCTTGTAATACAGCTTGAAGATCTAGGGAGGGGATTTATGACGCTAGGCTGTCCGATTTCAGAGCCGTTTACTTACAGATTTAGCGGTAGAGGAAGGACCCGACCTCGGTGGACCATTGAGTACACCTCCTCACAAGCATCCAGACCCTGGATTCAGACACACTAAAAGACTTCGAGTGTTTCTCAATTGCAAGGAACCTCGCCTTGATGCCTTGGTCCCGCCCCGGTTGCCTAGGAGATACGTCATCAGGAACCGCCAAGGCGTGTGCCAATCGGTTCCAATGTTCATGTGCTTCCGAGGCGTCTGTCTAATCAGCCCCTTGATATGCCACACCTGTGAGGTGGGATAGATTATCTTGGTAAAGGAAAAGTGCTCACCAACACACATGTAGACAGATTTCACAACAATATGTGAGAGTCATGGGTGTTTTGTGCATGTAGACAAAGTTTCAGATGTTTGAGTTCAGCCCATGAGAAATGGGAGCAAAAACAAAAAATGGGCAAAGAGGTGAAGCTGAGAGTACAGCTGTGAGGTCGGGAGCAAATGATTGAGACTCATCAAACACAGAGTCGATGTAGCTACAAGCTAACTGAGCAAACCCAGAGCTAACACGGAGCTGGTGAAATTACATCTCCGCATTTGACCCATCCCCATGGTGGGGAGCAGTGAGCTGCAGCGGTGGCCGCGCTCGGGAACCATTTGGTGGTTTAACCCCCAATCCAACCCCTTAGTGCTGAGTGTCAAGTGGGGAGGCATTGGGTCCCATCTTTCAAGGTCTTTAGTATGACCCGACCGGGATTTGAACTCCGATCTCCCAGTCCTGGGGTGGACACTCTACCACTAGGCCACCAGAGCTGGTTCTTTGTCCAATAATTTTGCAGCCATCATGATGTCACTGGAAACTTTAAGCAAAGCCGTTTGTGTTAAAAGCTTTTTACGAAAACCAGATTTGAATTTATCAAAACTGTGGTGGAGTTCCAGAAAAGTAATCCGTTGATCGGCCACAACTTTTACTAAAATTTTAGAGCTAAAGGGCAATTTAGAAATGGGTCTGTAATCTTTTAGGCTGAGAGGAGTTCAAATTGGGATTATGAGATAGATTAATAAAATCCACAATGCATGGGTCAGTTTGGTCAAAGACCTTAAAAAGCAAAGCGGTTGGGAGAAAATCAACAGGGTATCAAGTTGGTTTCATGTTGTTCTGAATGAGACAAATGTCCTGGAAATTTACAGGAGTAAAGAAGGACCATGACTGGGAGGGAGGTGGCTGGATGGGAGAATGGGAAGAGGATGGGGGTGAAAAACTTGCCCTGATATTTATGATTTTATTCTCAAAGAATGCAAGAAAGTTGTTCCAGTCAGACCTTGAGAATACAGGCATGTGCGGCGTGAGGTGAAACAATCTGGTTTATGGTGTCGAACAAGACTTTAGAATTATTTTTATTAGAGGAAACCAGTTGAGCTAAATAAGTGACTCTTCAGTATCTCATTCAAAGATGTTATAAGTACTTTAAAGTGCAACCGTGAACTTCTAACCTAAGTGATTTCCAATGCCTCTCTGCGGCATGTCCTACTGAAACTGTAAATATTTTCATTTATCCAAGGACTGTTCCTTCTGTTAGATATAACAATCTGTTTAACTTGAGCCACTGTATCTAAGATACTGCAGCATTGCTGGTTAAATGATTGGGTAAAGAAGTTTGGATCATCACCATGAAATGAGCTGCTGTCAAATAATCTAGAAAATCAATCCACTGCTGACTGATTAATGATGCGTTTGTCTGATTTCAGTTTGTGAGGGACAGCATCAAAATTTTATTTGACATTAAAGAAAATGCAGGTGGTCACTCACATGAACCTCTTCAACATGATTGATCAAGAAAGCTCGAAGTTGTTATAGTCTTTGTCCAAATAATTCCATGAATAACATCCAAACACAAACTCACAGAGAACACGACTAAAGTTCAGAGTGTTGGTTCACTGCTGATACGTGAAGTGAGCAGCCAGCACCATGTCCATTGACGAATCATACAGGGTAAGGACTAATTTCTACTAGCAAGTTTATTTTACAAAAGTATTTACCGTTAGAACATTTTGTGGGCTCAGAATCGGCTGCTTGACTTGTCAAGTCCACCATTTTACACAGTCCTAGCCTCGCCTTGCCGAGAGGGCTTTTTACCGCAACGGTGCCCTCTAGTGGCTAGTAGATGTAAACATAAACCCAGTGTGGTGCCCGTCAAAATAACATTTTGAGACATTCTTTTTTAAATATAGCTTTAAAGGAACAACTGTACATTAATTTTGCACACCTCTAAACGCCCTGTGCAGGTATTATTTTTTTTAAATGTAGCTTTTTATTTAATATGTTCCATATTCCACCTTTAAAGGGACACTAGTCAGTTTTGGCTTGTTTTTAGCACCCTCTAGTGTTCGTTGGCGAAACCGAAAGTAAAACTTATCTCTCCTCGCTGTGCGTTCGTCTTTTTAACACCTTAATCTATCAGCTGAAATGTCTCCCCAGCCTTCATTAGTTTCTACGAGAGTGATTCATCACAAAATTAAACAAATCATCTGCGTTCTTGATCTAAAACATGCAGGAAACATGCTGGAAGCAGACTGCAGATCCAGGTAGATCAAGCTGAATTTCCCAACAGACCGGACCAACAACTGTGAAGTTGCAAGGGGAATATTCTGGCCACAGGGGGCAACAGGGGCTGGGTGGCCTTTCATTAACCCTGTAAAGGGTCATTTTAGCACATACTGGCTCAAGAAAATGATTTAAAAATATTTAAAAGTTGCAAAGTATTCCTTTTAAACCTAAAATGATTTTTTTTGAACCAGGCTGGAAACATGTTTATTTCTGCTGTGAAGATGGCATTTTTAACATTTAACATGGGAGTCAATGAGAATTTGCTCGCTTCTGGTGCTAGCCCCTATAGCGGATGAGGGTGGAACTGCAATTTTTGTCACTTCCTGGTTGGCGTCAGGTCTGAGTCCGTGGGGTTCCTGCTTGGTCTGGCAGTGGAGATTGAGGTCTGGGACGTAAGAGACTGTGGAGGCTGCTTCTTACAAACTACAGGTTCCTGCTGGATGGCATCAGGTGGGTGAGTGGGAGGAATGGGATTGGAGGGATCAGCTGGTTGTTCCTCAGCAAGTGGAGAGAAGCAGTTTGAAAAACTGAGATCAGGTGGGGGAATGGGATCAACAACATGGGCTCTACAGCCACGTACCACAATCTATGACCAAGATGAAGACTGGTCTGGAGTAGAGATGGAAATCGGTAGTCATGATGCAGCAGGATCCCAAGCAATTGTGTCTTGGAGTAGAGGGTTCTGCATGAATGTCTGTTTTTGAAATTGACTGGCAATGGAACTGGTCCATGAAGGGAGATGATGTCTAAAACTATCCAGAAGCATTTCCTTCTTTTGCAGTTCAACAGAAAAACGCCGCACATCCTCATTATGGTTCTGAATCCTTTTATTTGCTTTAAAAAGCATAGACTCGTCATTGTGGTGCAGGAGGGGGAGGACAGACATTCAAAATAGCTTCAAGGTTACAGCGAGCATACACTGTAGCTGAGCCGTCTCTGTCGGATCTGAAAGATTTTTAGTCCAACTAAAAGTCCAAGAAATAAAAAAAATTCCAAAAATCATAAGAACCATAAAGGTCCAACAAAATCCATAGAATCTAGCAATCCGTGACAGGAAATAACTAGTTTTTAAAGGAATTAAAGCACAAAAGTAGGGAGCTGAAATAGATGTATATACAGTAGTTCAATAATTGGAGGGTTGGCAGTTTGAGCCCCAATCCATCTTAGTCACTCTTCCATTGTGTCCTTGGGCACTTCATCCACTTTGCTTATATCTGTGTGGTCATTCGAGGGGTCAGAGGCACACAGTGTCTCAACTTGTTTGAGACATTTTTATTTTGAATTCATGAAATTGATGAAAACAGCAAAAGATCTTCTGTTATTGTCTTTACATCCTGAAAAAGAAAAAAAGTCAAAAAGAGACAAAGGGAACTTAAACAGACTTTTTTAATAACCTATTTTTCCCATTGGCTATGGATGATGAATTGTATTCTTTTCTGGGATCTGGTTTGTTCCCTTTAGCCAAATATTGCATCATATTTTCAGCCTTTTTTCCTTCCGGCTGACAGGAATCAGTATATCTTTTGGTGACTACTTGTGACACCTTTATCACTAAAATCCTCATATGTCCTTGAGTGTTGATCATACCTCAGGTCCAATCTAAACACTATTTGGTTCCTGCCAGAAAGCCTTTTAGCCTATTAACGTCTGAGCCCTTTTTAACCTCTTTGCTTTTTTAGATCCTTCCATCACTGACATTGTTTCTCCCCTTCAGTGCTCTACCTGCATGTGAGACACTGAATGTTGGAGGGATTAAGGTTACAATTTGGCTTGAAAACGCTGCTAATCATGAGGCTTTCTGTTGCTTAAAGCTCAGAGGATTCACACGGAAGAAGTTTTTTCATCCTAACTAAAGGAGGAGTTGGGTAAAACTGTTATGGTACCACATGGAAACTAATACACAAGACTGGTGCAAGAAGTATTGCATTATTCTCTGTGTGTGTTTGAATTTATGTGCCTCCCACTGTGCCACATTGTAAGCTTCAGAGGGAGTCCATTGAGGGGTCTGATAGAGGAATAAATGAAGTTTGGAGAAAAAAAAGCATTGACATTTCACGACAAAAGAACTCCCCTGATTTTGTGACTCTAGCTCTTTCTAACATGCAGTGTGTCTGATAATTACAAAATTATGGACAATTTGTAATTATTACTTTGTGGTAGCCTAGAAATCTAGAAAGACTATAGCAGTATAGCAAAAAGATTTAGCTCTGCAGGTTGGTCCAGCCACGCACCATTGTAGCCTAAGCAGGTCTACCATTGCCCTGAACAGTTTTGTGTCTTGCCAGTCACAGCAGTTTATGTTGTTAGGCAGGCTAATCTCCAGAGCTGAGACAGAGAAAAACTACAAAAAGATGGCGTTGGCTCAGGAACTGTGCTTGTATGAAATGGCCTTGGCATCAACTTTTAACAATTAAGACTTGGGCTTAGACTTGAGCAGATAGAGGTACTTAAGTTATGTATTTTTTAAAAAAGGATTAATTTGCTTCTTCCTTTTCTTCTTCGTTTTCGTCTTTGACGGTGTGTAGTGGACTGCCTCGTTGACTGATTTCCGTAGTGATAAATACGTTACGGTGTTCGTTGCTCTTATTGGTTCTAGCGCTGCCCAATTTCGTGCGGAGATAGTTCTAAAGACCACTGTAAATTGCACCCCACGACTGGGTTATTTCACTGGATTGTGGCCAGACTATGTGTTAACATATATACACTGCTCACAAAAATTAAAGGAACACTTTAAAGAAACACATTAGATACATCAGATCTCAGTATGAAGTTGGATATCTATACAAATAACGACAGGGCAATGTCTTAGGAACAAAAAGATGCCAAGTCTTTTAATGGAAATAAGTTTTCAGCCTACAGAGGGCTCAATTGTGTAGACACCCTAAAATCAGAGTGAAATGAAGATGTGGCAGGCTAGTCCATTATTTCAAAAACTTAATTTCTGCAACTCAAAATGCTTTTCAGTATCTTGTGTGGCCCCCACGAGCTTGTGTGCATGCTTGACAACGTCGGGGCATGCTCCTAATGAGACAACGGATGGTGTCTTGTGGTATTTCCTCCCAGATCTGTGTGAGGGCATCCCTGAGCTCTTGTACAGTCTGAGGAGCAACCTGGCGCCGCCTAATGGACTGAAACATAATGTCCCACAGATGTTCTATTGGGTTTAAGTCAGGGGATCGTGAAGGCCATTCAATTGTTTCGATTCCTTCATCCTCCAGGTACTGCCTGCATGCTCTTGCCACATGAGGCCGGGCATTGTCGTGCATTAGGAGAAAACCAGGACCTACTGCATCAGCGTCGGGTCTGACAAAGGGTTCAAGGATTTCA